>DWQW01002558.1:0-26277 GCA_018249695.1 Heliconius erato demophoon | reverse complement strand
CTTCTATGTACAGACACTGATGAGTTAGGATTTTATTGTAAGTATCGATAAGTTATGTTTTTATTTCAAACATTCAATTGAAGATTCTTATAGGAGATACAAAAATGCGACCTAAAGTTTTAATAACCTTATCTTAAAAAATCTTCATTGCGCTGCAAACATACATAATAGCTATATCAAAACACGAACACATTTCAGTGTGTTAAGTAAATAATTCTGTGGTATAAGCGGGCGAAGCCGCGAGCGGGTCGCTAGTATCATATATATGTCTGATGATTGTTAAAATTAAATTTATTTTTATATTATAGCAACATTATTAAAAAAATTTTACAAAAATTGTAGCCTATAATTTATTCTGATATATAAGCCTATTACTTTTACATTAAATAAAAAGTGAAACAAACTTCCATCCTCACAAAATTTCACATTTAAGATGTTTAGTAATGTAGTGTTCTCACTGTCTTACTATATTTAACATGTCGAAGTAACGGCATCTGCTGTTCTTAGTAGTTATAGATTTTGGTTCTTCTTTTTTTGTTAATTTCTGGAGGCATTGCCAGTTAAGTGATATTTATTAAAATAATAAATATCCCTTATGTTTGTGGATATGAGGCCGCGGTGACTTAAATTAAATCAGCTTATTAGTACGCTGTATTCCGCATTTAGCATAAAGTAGAGGGAATACAATGTTAAGACACGCCATACCATGTTCTGCCGCATTGCGTGTTGAGTGGCGGAATTCAACGCCGAGCTTTTTCCTTTTTTAAAAACAGCTTAAATTTAAATTTTGTTCCATAACGTATGAGTCAGTTTTTATAGATATTCCGATATCAACTTAAACAACGTATCCACTACACTTAATTTATTAGAATGTATTTTATTTCAGTAAATGGAGGCCAGTCATGGCGCAGCGGCACGATGTGTGACTGTAAAACCGACTGGTTGTGGGTTCGATCCCCACTCGAGGAGATGAAATATTTACTTAAATTTATATTTCCATTTCTTCGCTCTGGTGTCGAGGCTAAGCGCGGCGTTGCGTTCTGCCACTCAACCCGCAATGCCTCCAGAATTCAGCAAAAAGTGGGGAACGGAGTGTCTTACCACTAGGTTCCCTCTGCCTACCCTGCTGTGTGCGGGATACAGCGTGAAGCTGATTTAATTTAATTTTTATTCTAATAAATAGTATATATAATATGTACATATATATATCTCAACGCACGTAGTTTCAAAGTAAGCTTTACATAGCACTGTTTACATTTACGAAGTTTGCGCATGAAGAGTGAATGTGGAGACACTGTTTGTTTAAGATGAAACAAATATCTATGATATACCGACTGACTATTCGCTTTTATAACTTGATATTTTACTTGGTCTGTGCTATATTGATATTGTAGAGTTGTTAGAGAACTCAATTACTCTGTTTTCAATTTTAACTTTTAGTTAATTAATAAGGTGGAAGTATAAATAAATTTTAGTTATTCGCTTTTTTCCGCATATATATAATAGAGTATGTAGAGTGAACCTAGCCTATTTTCTCTTACGCACCGCCAATTGACAGCCCCTGACTCTAAATATTTTTTTATAAAACTTATTTAAATTAAAATTAAATTTTAAATCATCAAGTAAAGTAAGGTAGGTAACTGAAAAATACAAATATCAAGCCCAAAACTTTTTACTAAATATATTGTGTACAAATATTTCGAAGATAGCAAAAGGGGCAAAATATTATTAAAAAACAATGATTTCTCAAGATTAACTTTGAACCCGAAATCATTATATTCGGTATTAATAGCGGCTGGTTGCTCAGAAATTTTCGACTTACAATAAATTTGAAGACCATCTGCGTACAAGTGGTAAAGAGAAGTGATATCTTCAGAAATATTATTAATAAAAAAATGAAAACAATAAAGGAGACAATACACCATGTAACTGATATCCCATACGCCTTTGGAAATATTATTTAATAAATAATGCCTTGGCTCGTGACGGGTCTAGTGGTTAGAATTGTTTATAGTTGCGATCGTGGAGAATCCAAATCATCTAATTTATAATTAACTATATTATTTATGTGTATTGCCATGCATATTTTATTTTATTTATTTATTTATTTTTAACTTATACCTAAGGTACATACTGTTACAACCACTCTGCGGGATCTCAACATTGACTGAGTAAGATAGATGAGAATACGTAAATCTTATTCTTAACAATCTTGTCTTGTATTCTTAAGGTTTCCCATCTAATTTCTATAGTAATCGTAATCTTACCTTCTGTGGTGCTCTATAACTGTGTTATTTTCTTTACTTTGTGATCTTCTACTATTATATACTTTTTTTTCAGCTTGACGCTGTATTCCGTAAGTAGTAGGGTACCCAGAGATAGCCTAGTGTTCTGATACTCCACTCCCCATTTTCCTCCATACTTTGGAGGCATTGCGTCTTCAATGGAGGAAAAGATTAGAATAAAATAATAATAAGAAAAACAAAGCACATAAGTCATTATGTAGCAAATATTTCTGATAATCTATCAATTGACATGCCGTGATTAATGGATATGACGGACTGGACGGTAGGTAACACGTAGCCACCTACGGGCCAGGAAATTGGGTTATTATTTTATCAAACTGATAAAACTAGGTCAGTTTTTCTTTGTTGCAATTGAGATAACAAATCTATGACAGAGTGTAAAAATCAGGTTTTTTTTTTATTTTCTACATTGTTTATCTTTTTCTTTTTCCTGGCATTAACCCCGGTGTTTGTCGCTAGGATATTCCTTCCTACTCAACCTACTCCACTTTAGATGGTATTTATGTTCGTTCGAGTTTACGGTTGGTCCATTGGTTCTCATGTCTTGCATCATGACCTCCACCCATTGCTCGTTTGGGAGTCCGGGAGTCTAGCTCCAAGGACAGATATAGAAAGGGACTTCCATCCGACGTAGCTTCTAGGTCGACTCTCAATATGGTCATGACATATCTTGGATTTTCTTGATTGTTGTTAGAGTATAAATAAATAACGTATATTATCTATTTGGTGGTAGGTTTATGACTCGCTTGATTATTTTTGTTTTTCTTCGGTCTCGTTCTTCACGGGTCGCTGTACTAAGTTACCTCTAACAGCATGAAGCATTTATCCGTAAATGAACAGAAAGTAGACAATAGAGCGTCTGTCTGTCACAACAAATCTTTGAAGTCTAAATAAAAAGTGGGTGTCAATATGTAAAAGATATGAGTTGGAATTGGATTGGAATTTTAAATAGTTAGTCCCTATTTCTACCTCAAATTTTCCATATAAAATAATCTATTTGTATGAGTAAAACATCACTCATATTATTATGCACAAAACGTAGCAAATTTCACGAGTGTTGAACGCAACGCGCCTAACGCGCCTATATAGTTTGTTTTTACTTTTAATGACAGTTTAACCTTACTTTAGGTAAGTAGTTTTGATATTTTTGACATTTATTTTACCCTTATCCGAGTATTATTCACTAGGATTTGCTTGGACCTCTTTTCAACAGAAATTTGGAAGCTTTTTTCTTATTGAGAAATACTTTTTGCGGAAAATTAATATGAGTAATTTTTAAATATATATTTTAGCTTCGCGCATATATCAGTGCATATGGAGAGAGTTACTGATAAAACCCTCCATTCCCCACGCACTGCCTAATTTTCCATACATTTCGTGTCACGCTTTGTCTTCTTAACTCAGCGAAAAATATAATTATTTACTTTACTTCAGTAACCGACGGCAGGCGTAATCGAGCCCGCAACTTATATTTGTAGTTTATGTTATACAAAGTAGTACTATAAATGTATAGGCTCACAGATTTTAGTTTGTTAACTTTATGAAAACAGTCATGAAAATGGGATAAAGAAAAAAGAACTTCAACTTTTAGTTTGACTCGCATTTGATGGACCTTAAAAGTTTATTCATTAATTCCAATTCATAATTTCTACAAAAATGCTGTTTATGTTTATTAGTGAAGTCAATGATTATATATATTTATTGTAAATTATGACGATTTGACGACTTAAATGAATAATATTTTGAGATTGAATAAAAAAGTTATTTTGATTTGGATTCGAGCGAAAAGATTGAATTGGATTCGAACCTATTAAATGCTACATAACCACGTATGCTAAGCAGTTTAAAGATATATAGATATATAAAAACACATAAGCAGTAAAAAAATAAAAAAAGGTATAAAATATATCCTACGGCGCTTCCCTGATGAAAGGGTCGTAACAAAAAATAAATCAACTTGACGATTTATTAAGAGTAAAAGGCGTCATGTTATAGAAATAGGAGAGCAGGTGTTATTTATTAGACCGCCTTGTAAACCTTTCTTTTAGATTACTTGTCAAATATTATATTTATATATAAAGGGCGTCTTTGTCATTATTACATTAAATGAAAGCACAGTTTTAACTACTCTATATAAACGCCTAATACAATTAAACCAAAAGCCAAAAATAAAAAGTGATTTTAAAAAAAAAAAAATAGTAAAATTATCGTAGTAAAATAAAACCACACTTGTTAAGAATGACGCACACAGACACTACGCTATCAAAGCGACAACATCGCACACGCCTCAATCACGAAATCGAGTCGTAGGTAGTGGCGGAGTAGTTGAAAGTTGTTTAGGTTTTTTAAAGAAAATATTTAATTGAGTAAAATAGAACGAGTAAGGTTTTTTGAGAACGAAAATGGCAGATCGGCAACGGTTAGTAGTATTTGTGTAGTAGTAGGTGTTAACATTATGATACCTATTCAAAACTACGTCACTTGTAATAAAATTTGGATACGTTTAAACTCTTGAGGAATCTTGATTATTTTTTTAGTTATAGGTTTGAAATATATATGCTGCTCCCGTAAAAGGAGCGCAGACACATCCACACTGTATATTATAATATTACTGTAACATATTTTTTTATCGTGGCTAGATTTGTACTGGTATCTTTTAGATATTGTCTTATTTGCATATACAATTTTTTTATATACTTTTTAATTTTTTTTTTTTAGATTGATGCTATATTCCTCATATAATAGAGTAGACAGAAATAATATATCAGAACAGTGACAAACTCATTCCCCTTAGTGGAGATCGAATCCATTACTATCGCGTTAAAGTTATACCAAATATAGCTACCTTTTTCACGTTTATCATCGGATCGCTGGAAACTCCCGAACCAACTTAGTAGCTATCTAGACCTCGCAGGAAATACTTGCGCCATCGCAGTAGTTAAGGCATCGCAGTAGGTAATTTTGACCTTTGTATAACTTTTCTAATTGTTTCCTAATATGTTAAGGATAGATCGCTCATTTCAAAGATCTCTTGTCTCTGAAATGAGCGATTCTTTCGATCAGATATGTTTGTCTATATTTAATAACAGGAAGACTAATAGGTGGCCAATGAGAGGATCTTACGGCATATTAAATATAGCTTTTGTGAACTCCTGTATCATATACTGTCTCAATAAGATGAATAAGAAAACCCATGAGTTCAGTGAGAATTAGAACGCATAGATTTTATAAAAAATGAGTTTTGATTGAAAAAACGAAAATGAGTGATGGCAATCACGTCGAAGAAGATTCTACCTAACAAAATGAAAAATATGAGTTCTTAATTTTTCGTTAGTTTTCTTCTATAATTCAGTTAAAATCTGCGACTGTATTAATAAAGAGTGTATATTATCATAAATGTATCTTACTTAATAATTAAAACTGTATTTTTAATAATTAATGGAAAAAAATGTCCACAACCAGAGAACAATAAGAAAACACAGCGATTTTATTTTTACACGTCATTTTTACGTATGATTGGGCTTTATAGCCAGTTAAATATGATTGGGCTTTTACGGTCCAACTAGAGTTCGACATTTAAATAATATATTCACAATATGATATTTTCATCAGGTTTACCTTTAAGGATTATAAATATAAATTACAAAATGTAAATTGGAGTATAACAAGTCAAATAACAATTTTGAAGTAAATATCTTATGTATCTAAGATTTTGTGAATACATTAATTTTAATGAGCATTAAATATCTAAGCAGAGTAAATCTTGATTACACTAAAATAAATCTGAGTAAATGAAACAATGTAATGTAATCTAAACAAGGAAAACTTTCGTAATGCTGGGGATAGCGACTGACTGTCAACGCGAGGCGTTGCAGTGCGGTGTTAAGTTTCGTAATGTAAAACGAAATGTCTTAAATTCGGGCGAAAAAAAAGGTCTTGAAACAAAAGAAGGAAAATGTGCAAAAGTAAAGAATTGAACTGAATTTGAGAAATATATATACTTTTTAGCTTCACACTGTAACCCCCACATAAGAGGGTAGGCAAATGGAACTTAGAATCTAGAGATAAGATATTTCGTACCCATTACGACACGGCTCTTCCGCACTTTCCGCCAAATTCTGAAGGCATTGCGTGTTGAGTAGCGGAACTTAACGCTGCCTTGTCGCCTCGGAAAAAAAAAAAAAAAATTAATAAATATTATAAATGACAAAGAAAATTTTTTTTTCGAGCACTTGACATAAAATCAAAATTTCCATTTTCTCACATTCCTGTAGGAATTTTCAAAAAGCCTCTCTTAGTCTTAGTAGCGTCCAAAACTTTCTAATTAGCTTGTTACTAATAAAGAACTAGTATCACAATAAGGCTTAGTGATATTTCTCTACGTCCAACCTACTTCAGAGAGAATATATATTAAAAAGCTATCTTAGATCAATTTACATAACTGATAAAAACCGACACTTCAAGACAGTGTTCTCATTATGATGAGGGCATTGTCTTGAGGTGTCGGTTTTGTAATACTAATAAGTATTACAAAATTTAATATCTGGCGCAAGAACGTTAATTGATATTAATGAAAATTCATATCTGCGCAAATACCTTCTTTATTAATTTTGCAAATTTGGATGATTTAGAAGTCAACGTTAAACAAAACCCGCGTCATATTATGTGAACTGCAAATATAAATTTGTAATGATTTTCTGTGTTTTTTTTTTAATTTCACATGCTATTTCGCACATAGCGGGGAAACTGGAAACTTAGTGTTACGACACTACTTTCCCCATTATGACACTTCCGTTACACACTTTGCATCGATTGCACGAATCATTGCGTTTGCATTGGCCTTCTTTTATATTATAGTTACTGTGATATACATATCGTACAGTAAGTCCTTCATTTGTGCTAAATTTTATAGTTCTAGGTCAGCAGGAAGCACTCTATATTATGTAACATAACATTATATAAACATGAAAACCTTAATTAAAAATAAAACAATGGATCTACTAACCTTAAAAAGAGAATCGACAATTAAACGT
This sequence comes from Heliconius erato demophoon, assembly GCA_018249695.1. NCBI lineage: Eukaryota > Metazoa > Arthropoda > Insecta > Lepidoptera > Nymphalidae > Heliconius > Heliconius erato. Next base: position 18,938 of record DWQW01002558.1, on the reverse strand, counting down.
CTTTGCACAAATTTTTTGTAGTAATACTTTTACCGAAATATGCACTTAATTACAAAATAAATAATGAAGAAAAACAAAATAGACTTTATATCATCGTTTAATAGCAAATAATTTAAAAATGAAAGTTATATATAGTAAGTTCGGAACATCAATTTAAAATGGCGGCAGCGGCGAGCATCTGTCTACGATCCTCTGTGGAACGTGGCGCCATCTCTTAAGCGAACTAAGCAACCGACACGGCGCATACATATATATACATACAGAGAGAGATATTTATAGAGATATTTATATATAACTCCCTACTAAATTCACAACTGCGATACGATTCCTTTAATAATTTAAAAAACAAAGCTATAGAAACTAAACTTAAGTATACCTCAGTATTGTATTGTACTCTACAACCACAATAAAATATTATATGAATAAGTCAAGTGCATTATATTGTTAGGGTTGAATAGGAAGCCAATCGCTCTCGAGCACTTCAAAGTGACTTGCTGGAACTTGGTCTATATTATTATTCTTCAATATATCAACGAAAATCATATATTTTAATAGAAATTATTGTACATATATCGCTCGCAGTGGTGAAACAATGACGTATTTGATTTTTTTTTTAAATATTTGGGGGGTTAACGTCGTTACAGGAGATAAAAATATTATGACGAACTAGTTGAAAATATAGCCTTACAAATATAACACTTAAAGCGATTATTTCAATAATTTAATTTTTTTTTGTAAATTATTTTCATGTCATCATTTCAACTAAATAAACATTACTTTTTTTGGAATAAATATAATAAAATCTTATAACAACAAGTACCTATGAAAAAAAAGAAATATCACGAAATATTAATATATGTGTATATAACAGTGCGCTAGTAGTAGTAGTAGTCCTTAGTTTTATGATAGCTAACATAAATATAGATAGCTATCATGAATTTCACTTCTTTCATTTATAGCTTCACGCTGTATCCCGCACAGAGCAGGGTAGGCAGAGGGAACCTAGTGTTAAGGCACTCCGTTATCCACTTTCTGCCGAATTCTGGAGGTATTGTGTGTTGAGTGGCAGAGCTTAACGCCGCACTTAGCCTCGACACCAGAGCGAAGAAACGGAAATATAAATTTAAGTAAATATTTCATCTCCTCGAGTGGGGATCGAACCCACAACCAATCGGTTTTACAGTCACACTTCGTGCCGCTGCGTTACGACGCCTCTAAATTAAATACAGTCAAGGTATTTCAGGTCTTAGATTATTTTAATTGTACCTCTAATTAAAAGTTTTAATAAGAACAAGAAAACCTGTTGATTTTGATCTCTTTCAATTATTATTAAAATTGAATTCCTGAGCATAAATATCATACACAATTTTTAATTATACTTTAAGCGCATAGTAGTGGCACAGCATTTGACTGTAGACGCATCACTTATGAGTTCGATTCCCATTCCTGGAAGTGAACTATGCGTATTTTAAATAAGGAATATCATTGAGACTATCATCACGTAGTGTCCAACCCACAACCAATATAAAGTGTGGCGTTGAATTTCGCCACTAACCGTAAACATGAAATAAAAGTATATACAAATGTATCGCAAATGGACTTTATTGCATATAATCAGTAAGATAAAAAACATTTCACGTATTTCAGCTTCAAAACGTTTATTTAAATTTTAAAATCGGCGTTTTAAACATTGCACGAATATAAATAACAATATTACTTTCTATAAAATCCGTAAAAAGCAGTTCCATTTATTTTTACAAAAAAATTATGACATAAAAATTTACATTTTCATTTTTATCACGTACATTTAGTGTCAGTTAAACACTAAGTGTTGTCTCTGAGTGAAGTTGTCTAGCTTTTGATAGCATGATTTTGTATAAAAGAATATAAGTTACTAAATCATATTACGAAACCATAGATAAATTAGAGATATCTTATATTAAAAGAGCCTATAATAAAAACACAATCTCAATTTAATTATACAATATTAGGAAACAAACACAACAAAAATTCAACACAACTGTTGTTTAAAATTAATGTGTTCAACACCAAACCAACAAACACAGTCGTCAGCTAGTAGTGTTAGTAGTTTTAATGAATTATTTCCTCCAAATTGGAATCGAATCTATAACCATCGCTTTAACTCAAACTATTTACTCTTTAATGTAATAAAATTTTATTAAAATTTCTCTAAGAAAAACAAACATTTCAAATTAAAGAAAAAGCTATATTTCAACAACATAGTTAACGCTACAGCGGAAATAAAAATGAGTTTTTAATAACCGTAAACAGCTGATAGTACGACGCGATGTAATGAACGACTCAGAGTTTCTAGACAGTTTCAATAGCTGATTTTCTTAATAAATCTTTATTATATTCTTGGTATAGATGGTGGCTGTAAGCGCGCTTAACTTTTAAAGTCATTCCGAGCATAGCTCGCTCCATAGTACATTCCAGGAACTCCCCGGTTTCCAGGAGGCGCGAGTTCGAGTCCCGCTACGTTCAAATTTTTGTACGTTTTCTAAATAAGTAATAACGGATTTAGTTAGAAAGAATATTTAAACTTATGAATACATATATTTGTTTATTGATGATTTGAAGGCTGAATGTAAGAGCGACGGTTGTGAGTTTGATCCCCACTCGGAGGAATGATTATATTTAATTTGTTTTCATTTTTATGAGTAGAGAGGAAGCTGCATAGCAGTATAGACATAGTGGACATAGTGTCAAGACACTCTATTGCTCACTTGGCGCCCAATTTTTACTTTTTACTTTTCTCTTTTTTCACCATATTGTAACTTCACGTAGGCAGTGTTTTCGTTCGTTCATCCAGTTAGTATACTTTTATTTATTATTTTGATATGCTTACAATTTATAGTGTACGAAAAGTACAAATTACCACCATTAAAGTGTTTTTAAAAATATTTTTTATTTCACGCTGTTGCTCTATAAAGAGATAATCTAGTGTGATATTGCCACGCACTCCATTTTTCACGTTATAAATACACTACCGTCGTACTGTTTACAGTTGATTATTTTAAGTTTAAATTTTTTTAATCTTCATTTTTACGTTTACTTTTCGAGACATTGCGTGTTAAATGGCAGAACTCAACGCCGCGTTGATCTTTCAGAACAGTATCTTTACAACAAAACAACGATTTTAAACAATTTTTTCGTCACAATATAACAACGAATAAATAAAGGAAAGAAACACAAAAAAGGATATCATTTGGGATACAGCGTAATGTAATGATTACGATATCGTATCGTATATTAAATGTTATTCTTTTGAAGTCACGAAGCTGAATGAGGGTGCAAACGAAGTTAATTACTTAAATCACATCCTCTAATAACGTTTAAAAAAGCGTATAAAATGGATATTTGTGACAAAAAAGTGATTTTTAGAAGGACCGTGAAGAAATATTGCTCCTTTTAGCTTAAAAAATATATATAAAATATAAATAATATTTCAAAATAACGTTATTGGAAATCGTGAAAATGTTTTTGTCCTTTTCAAAAAATAAAAATAATACACAAAATAAAGAAATACATAAAATAGTACCATTTTTTTAAATATTAAGTCGCTACGATAAAAATATTGACGATAAAAGAACTGAAGAGCTCATTTGCCGCATTGAATACGTCAAATCACCCCACACGTGAGATAAAGAACATTATTTGTTACGATGACTATAAGCAAAATGTTTTAGAAGAAATATGTTTACATTTGTTAACTTCACGCTTTATAATGTATCCTCAAATTGGGTATGCAGCAAGAACTTAGTGCTTAGGTGGTCTGAAATTTCGAGACATTGTGTGATGAGTGGTGGAGAACAACGCCGCGTTGTGTCTTACTTACATACTAGAGCGAGGAAATTTAAATAATTTATTCTGACTTAACTACTACTAAAGTTTCATAGTTTATTTAATAAAAGTAAAAAAATGTGTCGATTTGCTAAAAGATATTTCTATAATTCGAATACCTTTACAACATGTAAGAACATTTAAAATAAAACCCACTATTTATCAGTCTGCAGCGTCATATCAATAAGAACGGTAATTTGTACGACAAGATCCTTTCTTAAGCGGACATTACTCACTCCCGCGGTGGTGTGAAAGAATGATCGTTGTATGATCTACCTGAAGTATGGTAATTTCTTTATCTTGACCATCTTGAAATTTCCAATAGGTAAATTTAGAAGGTAAATCTTAAAATTTAAATTTGATATAACTGTATATTAATTTATTTAAATGTGTATTCGGAATGTTAATTTTTTTAACATATTTATTCTTTATTTTACTTTGAAATTGAGCTTAAGGTTTTATATTTGATCCTCGTTTAAGACTAATTAACTGAACATTATAACTTTAACGGTAATAATGTGCATATAAAATAAGTAAAGGTATATAATTTAATTATTTTAAGATAATAAGTTTAAAAAGGAACGATAGAAGTATGTCTATATTATTAATTCTACAAGCTTAATTTTAACCACAACCAAAATACTTTTCAAACGAAATATTATGTGAACGTCAAAAAAAAAAAACAAATCAATAAATAATAATATATTAGATGTACTTACTCAGAATATATATACTCAGAATACGATAGAAATTCAATATAACTAGAAACTAAATAAACCAATTTAATTTTACAAAGACAAAAAAAATAATTTATATGAATGACTGAAACAATGCTCGTGTATCTTAATTTTAACTGATTTCTACATGTCAAGTCCATAATATAGCCAAATTCAATGTTTTTATGGTGCCGTATTAGTCTGTCTGTCTGTCTGTAAAGAGCCTTTATCTCAGGAACGCTTGGAGATATCGAGTTGAAACTCAGGTATACGGTCCCTTGATTTCCTGTATGTTTTTATTGAACATACATATACGAAGTTAAGAAGATGAGTTCATTCCCTACAACAGTACAGTAGAGTTTATATCTTTTAAAATCACCTAATTATGTAGAGCTGATGACGCTATAAAGGTCCTCTAACGGTGAGACCCGCGTAACGGTAACAGCCTCCCGCCGTCATCGTCGACGTTATTACCGCAATATAACTTTTAATTGTATCCGTTGATATTAATTTTTACAAATTTTATAGCTTTCCGCGACATGAAACTTTATAAGCTTCCATCTTATTAAGTTGCAGCTTTTTATGTGGTGGTTGTTAAGCTGAAGACGTTTTATTTCGTTAATTTTATGTTGCAAATTGTAAATATTTCAATATTTAGTATGAAGACAAATTTGTATACCATTTTTTATGGAAAAAGACAAGATAAACGAGCGTATGGATCATCTGATTGATGGTAAGTGATCACCGCCGCCATGACTACGTGTAACACGAGAGGAGCTACAGATGTGTTGCAGGCCTTTAAAGTGGAGATTTTGGAAGGTACTCAGGTCGTATCAACCCGGGAACACCGCAAAAGGATGCCCTTTTGCGGTTGAGAACCACAACCACAGTTGTGAAGAGCGTGGAAGGAAGTTTCTACGAAATCGCACAGTAGAGGAGTACCACATATCCAGATGGTGTGGATGTTACTTGAGTTTGTGACGTACAAGAAAATACGGCGTCAGGTAACAAAAAGTTAACCAGAAATGTATAATTTTCACATTTTTTCCTGAACTAGATACTAGCTACCAAGTTTCATAATTGTACGTCAACCGGAAGATTATACTATATTAATTTTGACTCCCTTTATACTGTGTGTTTTTGTGATATAAATTGCCATATCTTATTTTTAAGTAAAAGAAGAAATACGATTTTTACAAGCGTTCCTGAGATAAAGGCTCTTTACAGACAGACAGACAGACAGATGGACGGACGGACGGACAACAAAGTGATTTTATAAGAGTTCCTGTTTCCCTAAGAAGTATGGAACCCTAAAAAAAAATGAATTTTACTATATTATAGACTTGTAATGTACATTAAATAAAAATATTGTACATTGTTTCATTTATTCATAAAAATATTTTTTGTCTTTGAATTATAAAATTGGCATATTAAGAGATGGGTGAGTTAGTAAACTGTTTTGTACATTTTCTCAATTAGTTTCTAGTTGTATTGAATTATCTGGACGCAATGTCGATTGTTAGACCAACAAGCTATCCCCACACAGCTAAATTATTATTTTTATTTTCCTGCTATGATGAGATAAAATGCGGAGCCTATTCATAATTTTTATTTTATATCAACAAAAATAATATTCATTATATTTGAGGCCGGTCGTGGCGCAGCGGCACGAGGTGTGACTGCAAAACCGACTGGTTGTGGGTTCGATCCCCACTCGAGGAGATGAAATATTTTCTTAAATTTATATTTCCATTTCTTCGCTCTGGTGTCGAGGTTAAGCGCGGCGTTGAGTTCTGCCACTCAAGACGCAATGCCTCCAGAATTCGGCAGAAAGTGGGGAACGGAGTGTCTTAACACTAGGTTCCCTCTGCCTACCCTGCTGTGTGCGGGATACAGCGTGAAGCTAATTAAATTAAATTTAATTTTAATTTTTAATAATATTCATAATATTTAATGTTATATACAACCGTGTAATAAGATAGCGTTACCGACCCAACGTAGCTTTATATGGAATTTGGTAATTAGATGCGACCTTCATATTATAAACGTGATTACAGCTTTAATTATCAGAGGAAGGTATACTTTTAAATAAATTAGGAAATATACATATATTTAACAACAATATTAAAATGTTGTTTTTGATTAACTTATTATTTTACATGGTTTTGCTTAAGGAATTGTTGAATTTGTTAAATTTTAAATATATTAAAATGTATAGTATTTTTAGTTAGCCAGAGAGCAAGGACTTCAAAAGTCCTACAAAAGATCAATATTTTTTTTATAGCCTCGCATTGTATCCTCCCATATAGCAAAGTAGGCTGAGGGAACCTGGGAACTTAGTTCTCCTAGACTCCATTCCCATTAAGACACTTCCCTTGCTCCCTTTCCGTCGATTTTTTTAATTTAATTTTTAAATGTAATAAATTATAATAAAATTAAGTATGTCTACCATCACATACAATCAACAATCAGTTGTACCACAACGATGTTATATACTAAATATAAACTTTAAAACTTAAGATCTAAATGCATAAAATATTCCCAAATATTAAAATACAAACTTCCATAAGCCAAATTTACAGAGTCTAATATAGCGTTGCAGCCGAAGCCTTTTATTTATCCTCACTAAGCACGCCGACCTAGTTCTGCTTATTACAATGTGAAAACTTTGTTCATGGAAAGTGAATTTATGGGCTAGTTACATTTTTAAAGTTTTTTTTTCATTCAACGTCGTATCCCAAATAAAGCAATCTAATGACAAAGTGGAAATGGAGTAAGACTAGGTTCCCTATGTCTATCTTGCTATATGAAAATATGATCGTTTTATATAAAATTCTTATTATTATTTCAAAAACTTAACCTAAAGATATCTTTTATAATAGACCTTAATAGGCTACTCTCATTAAAAATATATATTTACGTATTTCTACAATGTCAGTGACTAAAGCTTGAACTAAAGACCCCACATTGTAGTACATAACTTTGGGTAAGTAACTCACTAAGATGTAAGAATCTAAATATAGAAAAACGTACTTTCGGTTGAACCAATATCCGACGTCATTCAACTACAAATATTAATGACTTAGAAAAGGTCTCTTTTTACTAAATAAGTTTTTATGTCTGTATGTGAAAGCTTTTATACTAAGAAGATGTATTTTTAAATATTTTTTTACATTTTAAATTATTTTTTTTCCTTAGTGTGGAATAACACTTTAAAATGTAAAAATAAAAAAAAAATATTTATTTTTAATTTTTTTTACATTTTAAAGTGTTGTTCCACACTAAGGAAAAAAATATTTATTAAGAAAACGTATAAACATTTTAAAGTTACGGGATTTAAACCCGCGTCGTTTTGGAAACCGTCCACGCGCTCTGACCAACTAAGCCTTACGCTCTCATCGAGCTACGTCGAAATTATTATACACTTATTACAACTTATTTGTGTTGTAAGCATCTCTGTAGGGAGATTATTACAAATTTCCGCTACTCAAAGATAATTACTTAGAATTAACGTTTGGCAAGGGAGAAAATTATTTTTTAAACATTTTTTTACATTTTTAAAGTGTCATTCTATACATAGGAAAGAAAAAAATATATTAGGAAAACATAAAAATTTGAACGTAGCAGGATTTGAACCTGCGCCTCTTGGGACACCGTCCGAGCACTCTGACCAACTAAGCCAAGCTTTAAGCAAACTGTGAGGCTCGCTTCTGTTAGGTTTCGTACACGTATTGGACTAAGATTACCTGCTAAAGCTGTTCAGTACAAGAAAATAAATCCGTATCAAGATATTAATTAATTTCATACCATATATTTTTATTTAGAGTCCGTCATGGCGCACATGAGCACATGTGTGTGACTGTAACAAAACGGCTGTGTTCGATCCCCAATCGAGAGAATGAATTATTATTAATTAATGTCTAGAAAAAATCGGCGGAAAGCGGGGAACAGAGTGTCTTAATATTAGGTGTCTTTTGACTATCCTGGTATATGCGGGATGCTGGAATGTGTAAAACTGATTTCCTATTTTTTTATTCATATAGAGGCCATGGTGCAGTGGGATATATATAGAACAGCTTTATGCGGAGTGAACCTACAAAATAATCAGTTTTAATACATTTTTAAATACAGATCTTAATAAACAGTTTAAATATATATAGGTGATTTAAATTAAAATGTTAATTTAATATTAGGTCGGTCGTTATGACTTTGCACTCATTTGATGAAAGTGCTACAAGTGTTATTGAATGCCCGGAGCTATAAATGAGCCTAAATTTTAGGCTTTTCTAGTAACCACGAAAGAGTTTCACTATTCAGGTCCCGGCTCCAACATCAGACCAGCTCGATGTTATATTATTATAAGTTAAACTAAGCTAAGTTTAACTGCTAAGTTTCCGATATTAAAATTGTTACAGGTACTTGAGATATAACTTGACCTAATAACGGCGTATTAAATATTGTAGCAGCATACCAGGAAAATGTCCTGGTATAGTTAGATAAAATGCGGAATTGAAATCTGACACTCTACACGTAATGACATATTGAGCACAAAGTAGAGAACAATAAATTTTAACACTAGATACTCCTTGCTAACACCGCTTAATAGTAAGAGAAAAAAAATGTTATGCTTCTAAATTTTTTTTTCAGCTTCATGCTTTATCCTGCACACACCAGGGTAGGCAGAGGGAACCTAGTAGTAACCTAGTGCTAAGACACTTCATTCCCCACTTTCTGCCGAATTCTGAAGGCATTGCATGTTAAGTGGCAGAACTCAACGCCGCGCTTTGCCTCGACACCAGAGCGAAGAAATGGAAATATAAATTTAAGTAAATATGTCATCTCCTCGAGTGGGGATCGAACCCACAACCAGTCGGTTTTACAGTCACACTTGGGGCACAAAGTGTGACTGTAAAGTGTGACTGCGCCACGACTGGCCTCACTGCTTCTAAATCAGTTGTAATTAACGTAATTTCCCATAATTTGGGCACTAAGCAATCAATCAATAGCTTATTACGTGTGTGAGCGAGGGCCGACACTCGACAGCTATACATGGATTTCCTATTACGATATTTATTAGAAGCTCTATGGTCCATTAGTTATATGAATTATACTTAAATAAAATAAATATACTAATGTTTATTTATGTTTCAGTATTGATTTGGAGTCTTACGTTTGGCTTATATAAAAAATTAAAACATTAATATTACTGAAAGCGTTGGGTGATATACTTGAAACATTTAATGTTTACTTCCACAACTTTGAAACGACATCAGACGAATTTCTACTACTGTGGTTTAATTTTCACATAAACATCAAAATAATTAAAGCTCGAAAGCAAAATTACAAATATATTTAAGTACTTCCACGGAGTTGTTTAAAGAGCTTTCCTTTACAAAGGCAATCTGCCTCTGTCTGAGAGTTTGTTTCTGTACAGATAGTCATTTTCATTTTAATATCAAAGTTGCTTCACATTAAAACGTTGAATTACAAACAAATTGGTAATATTTTAATGTTTTAAGTATTTATTTTTGTAAATATAAATTGTTTTTATAAATACTCAAAACCGTACAGGTGACATGTTGAGTGGTGAAATCTATATGTTGCAGTCACATCCTCGCCAACTTATTCTGTTCTTATCTATAGTTATACCATTATAAATCAGTAAAAAATGTGTCTGTACATAACATATATATCCATAAATATTGTATATGGAAAAATCGTTAAGGGTAATATATAATTGATGCCAGGCACAACTGTATATCTGTAAGCGCGAAGCGCTGCTTGTGGGTTCGAGGCCCACTCTGAAAAATAAAATATTTATTTAAATTAAGATTTTCATTTCTTCGCTCTGGTGTCGTCTAGTTCCACTACTCAACACGCAATACCTTTAGAATACGGCAGTGGGTGGGTAAAATAGGGAACAGAGTATCTTAATACTAGGTTACCTCTGCCTATACTGCTATGTGTAGATTCAAGGTTAAGTGATTTTGATTAAGACTAATATAAAAATGCCCACATAATAAGATTCTCTGATTTATATGTTTTGGTCTGTTTTTTTAGAAAACATCAAAATTTTTAGTGAATGATTTTTTAATGAGTTAAAATTTTTATGTGAGTTATATTTTCTAAAAATATTTTTCTTTCCTAAGTGGGGAATAACACTTTAAAAATGTAAAAAATATGTTTGTCTGTTTGTATATTCGTCCAATGGATTTGAATGAAACTTATTTTTTATGTGCCTATTAGATCATGCGCAGGGCTTAGTTATATTTTATTTTAAAGACTCCTGACGTATAACAAAAGTGATCAAGCTAAACAATAAGAAATAATAAGAAATAATGAAGCGTGATAAGGATTTGCCATTGCATTTACCATAAAAATTTATGACCTGGAACATCTTATGGATAACTATAACAGTCCATCAAACTATAACAAATAATGAAATGCTACTTTAGCGGACAATGTTCAAATGTGAATGGCATTTTCCTGTGATATATAAAATTAAATCTATTGAAATTTGGCATGTAGGTAAACTTACCTATGAGTTGTTTATATAATATAATTTACAAATAAGGTCTTCTTTCTTTGTTTCGCATATTAAAAAGCAGATGATATGCAAGGAGATAAATATAAAAAGAGATAAATATATTATTAGATATATTTAAATATTCAAACTTCGGAAAGGATTACGATTCTCTGTTTGATGCTCCAAATCGTGATTGACATTTTGAATGTTACATTAAATTAATTCGCTTTAGATTACAATAATAATTTAGTTAACTAGAGAAATAGTATTAGAGACAGGAGGTAGATAAATGTAGAGCCATTCCTTTTTTCATTTTTACGCATTTCTTTTAATTTATACTAGAGCAGTTTCAAACCAAGACACTTCGTTCCCAATTTTTAAAGTATGCGCATTGAGTCTCGGGGTTGAACGCAGCGCTCTATTTCGTTACCAGAGCTAGGAAAATGAAATAAAAAATAATTGTCCCGAGTGAAAATTGAACCCACAACCATTTGCGCTTGCAGTCAGACTCTACTTGTCACCGCGGTCTCTAAGTGAAATAAAGATGTAAATTAATTTCAATCTCCGTAGCAAAACCACCTAAATGTAATATTGACGAATAATCTCTTTATATTTTAGAATATATCTGGTATTTGATGAATAACTTACTTAACATATAATTAGATGCCACGTTGTAACTCTAAGCTGGCATCAGTAAGCTTCTCGTGTACTGAAACAAACTAGTTAAATAAACTATACTCTACAGATGTTCCAGTCGAAGTAAATGTTACCAACAAATATAACTTACGTGAGAAAAGCTTATTTAGTAGAGAGCTTTTAGATGTATTTATAATTTAGTTTTCTTTTTAATTGTTAAATATTTTTCTGTTGAATAGTTCATTTATTGAGAACTTCTATTGTATTTTACACGACGGTAATAATTTTGATGTAATCTATTGGTACCATATCCATTAAAAGGAGGATGAAATCGAAACTAAAAGCTTGTTTTTAAATATTAGTTTAGTGCTGATATAAAACTTATATTAAAATACTATGAATGTAACGGTTAAAAAGTTCACAAATCTTCTAAATCAAACAAATTAACATTTAAAAATGTTGCAAGATTATTGTCTATCAATATTTGAAGCCTTTTGCATTACTAAAATTTTATACTAAATGAAGGATAGAGTAAATAAGACAATATAAATATTTCAATGTTGAAGTGCTTTCATGAGTCTGTCTTCTAGCCAGGCAGTTCTATATTACCTTCGTTAAACTATTTCTAATAAACCTTTGTAGTTGAATACAAATATGTTGTAATTTATTTAAATAAGTCATAGTGACGCAATGGAACGCCGTCTGATTGTATACAGTTGTAAGTTTGTTTGTTTTTGTTCTTTTATAATAATGTTAGGAGGCCAGTCCTGGCGCAGAGGCACAAAGTGTGATCGAAAAGCGACTGGTTGTGGGTTCAATCTCCACTCAAGGTAATGAAATATTTATAATATTAGCAGATAAAACCTAGTGTCAAAATACTCTGTTTTTTATCTACATAACAAAACAAATAATATGCGTAACGACTATCAAAATATGGAGCTTTAAATGTACTTTAAATATATTTTTTATGCAAAGAATTTAATTAATTTTGTATAATTATATTATTTGAAAATTATATAGACGCCGTCGTGGTGCAGTGTCACAATAAACACGATGGTTGTAGGTTTGATCCTCACTCGGAGGTCTATAACTTGTATTTAAATTCACGCAAAGCTTATATTCGTCACGTTGTATCCCGCACATATGCAGTAAGAACCTAGGAATCTACTTTTAAGGCACCTCGTCCCCATTAAGACAATTCCGTTCCCCACAAAAGGAAAAATTTCCTCCAAAAAAAGTAAAGCATTAATTTCTTTTGACATAACAACTAATAATACCTACAAGACTGACAAGGTTACTAAATATTCCACATATATCATATTTTTCTGTCTTTGTCAGTCTCATTTTTTATTTTCATCTCATTCAATAAAGCTCTAACAAATTCCGACACAACAATATATTCAGAGAAACTCTCGACAAGTGTTTACAGAAAGGACGCTAAGATTGTATCAAACGATTTATTCTGCTTCCTTTTGTGAATGTTGTGTAAATTATGTAAATTGCACTGCGAGAGGAAGAGAGAGGGAAAGCTCGACGGACGTTGATAGCACCTCAGTTAATTATCGTGGAGAGCTATACTCGTATAAAATTAAATGGCAATTACTAAAATATGATTAACTTATTTAGAAAACGTATAAAAATTTGAACGTTGCGGGACTAGAACCCGCGCTTTGAGTCCCGCAACGTTTGAACCCGGGTTTGAGTCCCGCAACGTTCAAATTTTTATACGTTTTCTAAATAAGTATTTTTCTTTCCTAAAAAATGTTTAAAAAAAAATATGATTTGTTTTAAATGTCATCGTAAGATAGAGAAGGAACGGAGGAAGCGATTGGATGTATATATTTATGTGTTTTTCAGCTTCTTTTTAGCCTCTTGTGCTTATATTTAAATTTTTGTTTTTTTTTTATTTTGCATAATAGTAAGGAGTGTTCATTTTATGTCAAGATAATCCATTCGTCACTTTTCGCTCGAAGTACATGTTAAGTGGTGAAACCCAAGAAAAAATATTGGTTATCAAAGCGGATAAATTAATATAAATTTATTCCCCCGAGTGGAAATCGAATCCACGACCATTGCAATTAAAGCCATAACCATCAAGTTGTACTGTGTATACTAGTAAGGTACTATGCAGATCTAGTGTCAACTGACACTCAGACAATTAACACTACCACCAGCCCCCATCATTTGGTAGGGTACATTATTCCAATACGTAATATGTATATTATGCGCATATTATGCGTGTAATAAAATAGGTAGGTATATAGAACTCAGAGGCCGTACAGCAGAGTGGCGCAGTGGAAGCGTGCTGGGCCCATAACCCAGAGGTCCGTGGACCGAAACCACGCTCTGCTAATGTGAAGTTTTTGTTGTATTTTATTGATTATACTCTTTTCTTCTTAAATAAGAAATCTTGATAAATATTAAATCAATTTTTATTACTTCAGATATAACTTGTACATACATTGTGTATGTATAAATTTTATTATTTTTATCGTTAATTGAGTCTATGTAAACTTGTTTTAACCACACTGTTACACTTGCCATAATGAAATACTGCTTATTACTTAAAATTTACTTATTGAAACAGAATATTCGTCAAATCATAAGTAGAGTGATGCCACAGTAAGTTAATAGAGACATTTGTAAACATGGTGTCGACGCTGTCGTGGCGACGGTTATAGATTTGATTCTCGCTTCGGGGAATTAAATATTTAATATTTTCATTTTCTCCCTCTGGTACGAGGCAAAATGCAGCGTTAAGATCCGCCACTCAACACGCAATAATACATTGAGGAAGGCTGTTATAGGCTATATTACATCACGTTAACCGAATCTATATATCTTTGGCCAAGGCTACCTTCCATACTCAGTGTGTCATGTGTTATACATATTTATAAATTATTTATATTTAAGGCAGTAAAAGTGTATACACTATATATCTATATGCTTTATTATGTATAAAAATACAACTACAGCGTTCCTCTTATTACGAATTTTGGTTGGTTTAGCTTGAAAGGACCTAATGCTTGTTACTTGTTAGCGGTCACTGCAAGCTCAGCGAGCTTAAATTCGCCTTAATTTTAAACTATGCTATATTTTTAAACTATGTCATTGCAATACAAATTCGAGAATTACTATATAAAACTAAAAGGTGATACTTATAAATATAATTCTATAATTCTATTTATGTTATTATTGATTAAAAATATGACTAATTTAGGAAATATTAAATAATACTTAAAACTACTACAATTGTGTGACGTCACGAATCACGACACGCACGACACGCAACTAAGAACTTGCAACGACATGTCGTGTCAAGTCCGCGAACGCTCAAATATCGCGACGTCGCGAACAGTTAAGAATATTTTCCCTTCGCCTGTCCTATGCGGGATACAGCTAGAAGATAAGAAAACCAAATAACTAATAGAGTATATACTTATTATTACAATACATTTCAAAACCAACCAAAAATTATATAAAATTAACATTTTTTTAATGATTTACGGTTATCTTGATATTTTATATATAAGGGAAGCTTTGTTCCTATTATTCTTAGTTAAAATGAAAACTTAAATTAAGCGCCGCATTCGCCCGCAGACGAACGATTTATATCAATTAATAAAACGGCGACGCTAAGGCATTCATAACGGGATGAATTCATTTACCCATTTATATCTCGGAGGACTTCCATTTGAAATATTGTTTTTGTATTTGTATTTTGCCCCTTTTTCTGCAGAAAATATAAAAAAATGTTTATAATGTGATTTGCTGACTTTTGATTATGTTAAATGTTTACAAATCAAAGATACTATTTGGTTGCTTTGAGGTCCAGTTTTATGGTTATGGCAGAAAACAGTAAACTTGTTGACTTCTCTAAAACAAAGCGATGTTTTTTGCTTTACCCTGTATCCCGCGTGTAGCTGGGTAGACAGAAGGAGCCTAGTGTTAATACGAAGTGTGCTTCCCACTTTCTGCTGAATTCTGGAGGCTCATGATTTATTATAATTTTCAAGCTGTAATATTTTTTCCAATTTTAACCTGTACCGTAAACAAATGTTAATATCTTATATTGACATAAAAAAAATATTTATACTATTTAATTAATACTATTTATACTAAATAATACTTAAAACATAAATAACATTAACGCCTGTTTTATACCAACGGAATAAATATCTCGTAACAATTGATTTTATGAATATCACACTAGTGCCAAAACACGCAATCGTTCCACGATCACACGACGTAAGAGACACGTCACCAATAATTTATACCTATGAATTATTTATATTTACGAAGACTTTATTCGCAACGGTTGTAGGTTTGATTCCCACTTGGGGAAATATTCATTTTCACGCTATGGTCACAAGAGAAAGAGCGGCGTTGAATTTTTCCACTCAACAGACTATACTTCGAAAAGTGAGGAACGAGGTACTTTACGTACTTTCTGCCTATTCCATTAAAATGAAAAATCACAAATATTCGATATGAATTTCTTACTAAAACTTTAAACACTACATATACAAGGCGGATATTCGTCATATAAAGATCTACCTCGATTAGAGATAAAACTCATTATTTTCAGCCTAGCGAAATCAATAACCACTGGATCAGTGGTAATATCTTAGATCCCAGGCGCTAGAATAAGACTTCTATTGCTAATATACTTCATTTGACATTTACGAGACCGTGAAAAGGGTCTGAGACAGTCAATTTCACGCCAAAATGGAATTATATTATATGTTTTTTTATCTGAGAGCAAATATAATGTACCTACTGTTACGTCATGCGATATTTTCTTACACTGATAAGAACGCATTTTTTTTTGTTTTCCACCATTTTGCTATGTGATTTTTCAGAATTTAATTGAATATTGCCTTTTTTTGACTGAAGCACTGTTTCGTGAGTTGAAATTTTATAGGCCCCTGCTACTGTAATAGTGGGACAGCTTGTGAAATTAAACGCGTAACTTGGATCCTTTTTCGAGGGAGTAATCTCTTATTCTTCCTGCTGGCATTTGATTAATGTGTTACATATGCGGTCAGATCCACCTCAGGATCTTTATTTCCGTGACGTGAATCTCCTGAGTGTACGTGCATAACGGATGCAAGGTACCTGAACTTTTCTGGCTGGCTCAGGACTTATAAGAATAATGCTCGAGTCCGGGCTCCTACAAGCCATGTACTCAGTCCTCGATACATTTAGTTTAAGACTGCCATTCTCAAGCGAATCCTTTCAGAAGTTCAGTTTACGCTCCAGCATCAGTCGGATCTCGTCAATGAGTGCTATGTCATCGGTATACATCATCAGCTATGGAGAATGGTCCTGGATGGGAGCAGAGACAGTGACCAGCACTACATTGAACAAGAACTGACTAAGAACCGAACCCTGGTGAACCCCTGCTGTAATCTGGAAGGGTTTGGTGTCGCCAACAGCAATCCTAACCATAGAAGCGAAGCAAAGCAACGTACTCTAGCAATCTCTGACGAAAAAACATACTCAGGAGAGTAATCTATTCTTCTTTTCCCGCTCTGGCAAGACAAAAGGTAGCGTTGAGTTTTTGGGAGCATAGGTTCTCTCTGCCTACCCTATTTTATTTGAAGTGCAGCGAAACAACAAAAAAAGACTAGGAGAGATATATATAAATCAGTTTGATTTTTATTTTTAGAATTCCGGGAATCAAACAGCAGAATGAGATTTTAATAAGGCCATAAATATAGTTTACAAATTATACTATGCTTACAGTCTTATTGTGAGACCTAAAATTTTCCAGTTACACAATAAATTTACTGACGTTCAAAGGCGGAATCTCAATTATTGTCATTTATTAATAAATTATTTGCATTTACATACTAAAACTATTAATGGATGACTAAAAAAATATTACTGGCTTTTAAAGTAAAAAACAACTGATTTTAAGCTGCACAACATGGGATAAAATCTAAGCCTCACATTTCATGTTAATTCTAAACATCCATCAAGTACGTATTTGTCGATATCAATAGACTTCCTCAAAGTGAACCCCTTCCTCGCGGCTCGAGGCTTAAGCTTTTCAACGCCAATCGAAAACTTTGAAAATCCTCTTTAAGTTACAAATGTTACAACGATCATGGCGACGAAGACAGTGATATATGACTCCTGGGTTTTTACCACCTGACGATTTTTCGAGCTTTTTGCTCATAAAATGATCCGTCGTTCACACTTTTATGATGTTGCTGCAATTAGTAGGTGAGGGAAAATAGATAAATATACTTCGTTTCTCAGTTCAGACATATTTATTTGAAGGTGGTAGTAGTTTTTTTAAAAAACAAATATAATATAACAAATAAGTATATATTTTAAAATGTTACTAATTTCGTATAATTGATAGTGAATAAAAAGTAACTAATTTTTTTTTTTTATTTTCTACAACAAAGTATTGTTGTTCTTAGAACATAGAAGAGAGAACGGCTTTATATAGAAAAATTAACAACTCAACATTACTGCACTAAAAATGTTCAAATTTGGCATTTTGTTTGAGTATAGGGAAGCACTAATACGGAATTTTGTAGAAATTTCTACGGCAACAGAAAAAAATAGAAGTTCCCATTATACACTCAAATTTATTTTAATAATTTAATAACAAACAAAATTGCGAGTGATGACTAAAAATAAAATCAATAAATTAAAAAATCCATAGCATTATTTAAATGATTATATTAAATTTCTTCATTCATTTAAACTCTAAATTAGTTCGGTATAAAAAAAATGCAGTATTATTTCAAAGTCGAACTTTTCTAATCAACCAACTCTATGATAGATTTGTTATGCTTATTTAAAGAATACTGAATATTATTATAATAACCATAGAGTTCATTTCTGCCTAAGACAATAGTATAAAGTTCGACCTATATTCAACAGTTAACGCGAAAAAATGAACTATTTTGTATGATGAGACCGTCGTAGCGCAGCAGTAGCCTCTCTGACTGTAAGCAAAATGGTTGTACTCGTAGGTACGATGCCTAGTCGGAAGAATTAATTATTTTCATTCCTCGTTTCATACATTATATATAGGAACGAATTATTAGTTGAGGCCGGTCGTGGCGCAGCGGCACGAGGTGTGACTGCAAAACCGACTGGTTGTGGGTTCGATCCCCACTCGAAGAGATGAAATATTTACTTAAATTTATATTTCCATTTCTTCGCTCTGGTGT
>DWQW01002557.1:0-26283 GCA_018249695.1 Heliconius erato demophoon | reverse complement strand
TATTTTTGTGATTGGACGAGAGCGACGGTAGCGAAACTATCTTAACGATACCATTTTAACGATACCTAGCGATACCATAGATTTAACTATACTTGTGCTTAACGATAAAAGTATCTAAATATAAAGGGAAATATTTATCGATACTTTATCAAGTATCGATACCTAGATTACGATACCATAGTTTTAACGTTATTTCAAGCCCTGGTCCGAACAGTTACAGCTTAACTTTAAGTTTTAAATAGATGGCGCTGTGCATAAAAGACTTCATATTTTTATAGTTTAGAAATTTTACCGCTACACTCTATCAAAAAATAATGTACTTAAAGTTTTTAAGATATTTATATTTGATTTGATTGATGGATACAGCGTGAAGCTGATTTATTTATCACCTAATAACAATACTATGCACTAGTTTCCTTCCAATAAGGGCCTTCAAACAACTGCCCCCGATTAACTTTTTTTTTCGAATTGGCTTAATGTTATTGACCTGGACTGGTCTTGACAGCGTCACCAGGCTGAAGAAAAATTACGAGCTTGGATGGACGCTCGTGAAGTGTTGGCGATCGCAGGGGAATGCCCGCGTACGCTAATCAGGGGTGGTTGTGGCCATTGGGCCCCGTCGCGCGGAGGCGCGGACTTGCCGTGAGATAGGATTGGCCTCGCCGCCTCTTACGGCGGCGGACAGTGATGATATGGGACTGAGGATTGAATCCTCAGTCCCACATCACACTCTCGTCGATCGTCGGGATCCAGAAGGACGCTTCAAGGGCGTCGAAGAAGAGGACGTAAGCCCCCGATTGACACAATTCCACTGCTCTTTTACACGAGTTCGCTAACAATATATATATTTAGATTCATTTTTTGTTTTCAATTACTATTTAGAAGAATGAGCGCCAGTCGTGGCGCAGGGGAACAAAGTGTGACTGAAAACGCGACTGGTTGTGAGTTCGATCCCCACTCGAGGAAATGAAATATTTATTTTAATATATATTTCGAGACGCGTCGAGACGAAGCGCGGCGTTGAATTCCGCCACTCCACAATTCAGCGGTATGTGGGGGAGGGAGTGTCTTAGCACTAGGTTTTCTCTGCCTACTGTGCTGTGTGCGGGATACAGCGTGAAGCTGATTTATTTTACTATTTCAAAGAAATATTAATAAGCATTAAATAAGTTCGTACACTGCCTTACAGGGTATCAAGCAAACGAAGCTTATCCGGTTGAGCCTTGCCCACCCGAGAATAGTCTAGTGCCCACCCCAGAAATTTTATCTACTCATAACAAAATTTGCCCCGAAAATTAAAAAAAACCCATTTACACGAAAACGCTAATGTTTATAATTACAAGAAAGATTAATACTTACATATTGTATAATATTGTGTAAATATATAAATCTGTTTCAATTACTTTAGAACAGTGGCTCCCAAACAGTGGTCCGCGGACCACCAGTGGTCCGCAGAAGCCTAAATATGGTCTGGGGATGGTAAGGTGCAGTTTCTGTTTAATTATCACAGTAAATTTTTATTATACCTACATGCATAGTGGTCCCTGCTACCAAGAATGATATAAAAGTAGTCCTTGATCAAGAAAAGGTTGGGAACCCCTGCTTTGGAACATGCCCTTCATCTGCAATTTCAACGAAATTTTCTGATTATAACTAGTGTCCGACTGAAATAAGGTTTTTAGCCGAAACCGAAACCACCGCCGAACCTGGGAACAAAGCCGAAGGGCTTTGTTCTCAGGTTTTTAATATACAGTATAATTGAAACAGTCTATAGAGGTGATCGTTGCCAACTTTTTTACTCCATATGCATAGTCCGTAATTTTACGAGATATAAACCATACATATTAATTTTTAAGGAATAAAATATGTCGAGGCAAAGTGCGGCGTTGAGTTCCGTGTGTCAAACCAACGCCAATTGCCAATTTGGCAAATCTGATAATTTTGTAGAATTCAGTACATTAGTCTTACGAAATTGTCTTTAAGCACCATCCCCATGCCGCAAAATGACTGCTTTCTTATTCTTAAAATTTTACGTAGATAAATTTTGATTAAAAATGTTTTGCCCTCTTTTATTTACTAAATAACTGATATTTTATATTATAAATAAAATACCAAATAAGTGACATTTCAACAATTTATTTTAAAATATTATATTATAGTTAACCTGAATTAAATAAAATTCTTCCTGCCTGTCCCATCTATTTTTGGATTGTATAATTAAAATTTGAATGTTGTAGGATTAAAAATATTGATAAGAACGTATATCTTGTTGGTGACAGCAATTATACAGTTTGCTGACGCGGATTCAAATCTGGCTATACCAAATATTTATAATTTTTATACGTCTTGTGAAAATATTTTTCGATGCTTAGCTGTGAAATAACACTTAATAACGGTAAATACAATAACATAACTTTTCAATATATATCGTGTAGTATATCATATAAAATGAGCCCTCTAATTAATACCTGAAATAACTTTTGTTCAAAAAAGACAAGAATTAACCACGCTCTTAATCCTATCATCTCCGAAGATACAGAGCCTATTCTATAAAGAAATTGGTTTTGTTACGACAAAAAATAAATTTAAAGTATTTTTGGGACGTAGATACTCAATTTTCTACGAAAAATTTAAACGTTATAAATAATTTCAATTTTATAATTTGGAATTAATAAACTGAGTTTATAACTCATGGACCACAATAATTAGCATCGTGACGCCTAACAAGTACTTAGTTTCGGTTTGGCCGAAGTTTCGGCCGTATTTTGGCCGAAACCGAAACTATGGCCGAACCTACGATTTTTGGCCGAAACCGAAACCAAATCTTCAGTCGATCACTAATTATAAGTTATAACTATAACTTACGAAAATAGTACAGACTCTATATAACATGGCGGCAAATACTGAACAGCCTACTGCTTGATCAAAATGTATTGAACCGCCACTGGATAAAACTGACGCTGAATTCGAATTTTGTGACATATTATCTTGATCCTTGTATATCCCAAATAACTTATCAGCTGGATGATTATCAGCGTTGCCAGATGTCCCGATTTTTCGCCCAAAAATTAACTGTCTCGATCGGGGTAGGCATAGTCCCGCTTTTCACGGATTATTCCACGTGCTGTAAGAAATATTTTTTTCATTATTTTAAGATTTTTATTTAGTGTGTGTACATAAGTATATATGTAAGTTACGTATAATTAATTATTCTGAAAACTTGACTACCCTAAAAATGGTATAACAAAACAATATTGTTTAAGCATAATTATAGTTCTCTATTTAAAAATATATTTTATATTAATATTTACCATCATTGAAAGCTTTATTTAAAACCCAAATAAACAGAAAAAATTAAAAAAAAACCTTCAATATTATTTTTGTCCCGCTTTTGGCGAAAAGTTCCCGCTTTTTTACTTAAAATGTTTAAAAATCTCGCTTTACACCGGAATTGCTTTTTTTTCAATGATGTTTATGTATTATAATAACTTAAAGCACTTACTAGTGACATCTATGAAACTTACTTAATAACTTATGTTGACACAAACGTTTTAATGTTTGCTACTTAAACAGAGGTGGCCTATACATTTTAATATTGCAAAAAGGATGTAAATGTTCAGATTAAACATAAATATAATATATTAAATACATGATTTATCATTATAAGTTAAGTCATTTTCCAATCCGATCATTGTTAGTAATAAGAGTTTCAACTATTTCGCGATAGATGGCGATGTATATTCCTTACATATTTTTGAGTTATAATTATATTTAAATAATTGAAACCTACATAATTAAATAATTATAAAAGCAACAAAATACATATACAATAAAATTTAATATAAACATAAAAAAATCACACTAAGCTAAATTTAATCTGAACGCATCCTCGTTTACTTCAAATCTATAATTATACTGCAAAATTACAGATAACACAAAACGCAGCAAGCTATCACGAAAAGCGAGGACTTTTAAATGAGCAGCATTATAATAATGTTTTTTAACTGCGGCAGTATCTCGCGTAGGTGAACTCAGTTTATCCGATGCGTGTCAATACTTAGTACGTTTTGGCAACGCCTACGGAACGCGATTTACGACATCTGTCAAAGTAAACTCCACTTCTACTCTAGTCTAGACTATAGTAGTCGAGATTCTTGAATTCAGGTTCCAGTGTGTTCCCCATTCATGTTGTGAATTGTGTCATAATTTATTTAATATGGCTGTGGCTTTCGTTTATATTTTAAGTGGAATTTAATGAACGCTAGTTTATAATGACAAGATATTGTGGTGTTGTGTTTTGTGTGTAGCTGGCTGTGCCTGCTTCGGAGGGCACTCGCCTGTGTGGATTAAAATAAGCACAAGTAAGTAAATATTTATACTTGCTGAGCTCTGTGTTGAGTAAAGGATGCGTGTCTCAATTTGTGTTGTACCCACATTTATTAACATATGTATATCGATTTACTATTAGACAAACCTACATTTTATTGGATAGCTGCTTATATTTTACTTTTAATAGAATCGTACATCAAATCTATATAAATAATGAAAAGCTCCACGTAAATATATCGATCAAAATTATGCAATTATTATTAATAAAACATGTTTATTTAAATTATTGGCTAAAAAAATATTTCGAAAGCTTTATTTTCTCTTAATATTTCTACATTGTGTTTCAAGTATACATGCACATATTTATTTAAAAATCAGTTAATTTGGTTTTCCCAAATTAATTATATATTTTATAATAGTTTATAAAAAAAACGAATAATAATGAAAAGACTTGTTTTCAAATTATATGCAATATCTTTAAAAGTATATGTATAATACTTTAACATTACAATAAAATGTATTGCTTGTGTTTAAACTAGTATCGAAAAAAGAAAAAAGAATTTGGTGATCTTGAATGCTGTTTTTTTTGTTAAAATAATAATTTAAATATACATACATTATTTGGATGCTATAACATATTACTGAAACAAGTAAATAAATGGATGCAATTAGTTTTATTTTATTAGTTGGACACACACTCACATAATAAATAATTGGAGTGACTTAATAATTCTACTGTTAGTTTTAAATCAGAGGTATGTTAGGAGATTATAAAAATATAAGAATTACTTATAATACATTTTATTAAAAAAATTAATCAATATTAGCAAATAACCTACAATGTAAAGAACATCAATAAAAATAAAAACAGCTTAATACAATTATGTATATCGTAGCGTAACAAGGAAAATGCAGTGTTACATCAACAAGATACTGTCATAAAAATAATAATAACAAATGCAATTTTGGTGTAAAAGTGGCCCTATATAACCACAGGTCTTCCAGGCAACTCTTACTATACAAAAAAATAATTTTAATTTATATATTATCATAGTTTAATAAAATATTCCATCCCCTAAGTGAGTATCAAACTCACACACACTGTGCCAATGACATTATTAAAATAAATTATTTATTTTTACCAGATCTCAGATTTCTTAGCCTTATCAAGATTATTATTAGTACAAGTATAACACAAAATAAAAAATAAAAGATTTTACTATATTATTTAATGAAATTGTATCACTTACAATTTTAAGGCCGGTCGTGGTGCAGGGGCACAAAGTGTGACTGTAAAACTAACTGGTTGTGGGTTCGATCCCCACTCGAGGATATGTAATATTTATTTAAATTTATATTTCCATTTCTTCGCTCTGGTGTCGAGGCAAAATGCGGCGTTGAGTTCTGCCACTCAACACGCAAAGCCTCCAAATGTTAGCAGAAAATTTGGAACGGAGTGTCTTAACACTAGTTTCCCTCTGCCTACCCGCATCGCTGTGTGCGAATAAAGCGTAAAGCTGGTTTTGATTTGACCTACAATTTATTAAAATTATCTACATTTTTACTTTGTTTCTTAACTACCTCTCAAATTAAAGTCCGAAATGACTCTTTAGTACTAAAATTGATATATAAAAGAAAACATCGTAATTTCTCCGAATTTCCGTAGTATAAAAACGTTAACCTCATACAGTAAAATTAAAAAAAAAACGTATAACTTTTTTACAATCATAAAAACCTGTTCTTAATTATTCCTGATAATAATCCTGAGAAGCGAATTCAAATTAAATCAAATCAATTAATTCTAATAACATTACAATGTGATAACATATATTTTAATTGATTCATTAATTTTATATGATGGCTTAATTTGCATTTTGAGGTGTGTAACGCGACGGTTGTGGGTTCAATCCCCGTTCGCGGGAATAAATTATTATTTATTAATATTTTCATTACATCGCACTCACGGCACTCAACACGCAAGGTCTTCAGAATTAAATGGAAAATGAGGAACAGAGTGTCTTAACACTAGGTTCCCTCTGCCCTACCATAATGTGTGCGGGATACAGCGTGACGCTAATAAATTTATTAATATAATAGCTTATTTAGCTTTTTTTAATATTTAATTTGGCGTCTGGCGGCTACGTCACACGCTTCCGAGTTACGTCTCAGGCGAGGGCGACGAGATCGATAACGCCGGCTCCGGGCCCGTCAGCTGTGATCCCCTTGCTGGAAACTTACAATAAGAATTACCTATATACAATATTTTTGGGTTATATTTCTATTTAATAAAACGATGTATGTACATTTTGCCACTCAATACGCAATGCCTCCAGAATTCGGCAGAAAGTCGGGAACGGAGTGTCTTAACACTAGGTTCCCTCTGCCTACCCTGCTGTGTGCTACAGCGTTAAGCTGATGTATTTATATATGGTTATTTTTAGCTCAGAAAAATTATTTATTTTTGTCCCAATTTTGTGGTCTATGATTGCATGTCTGCATTTATAGTGTCGAAATATACGTTCTTTGCCATATTAACGGTCAGATCTTTCTTTTTTAGTATACGTAGAAATACATTTTTTTTTCAGTAAGTCAAGGGATCGTAGATCTGAGTATACATATGGTTTGAATTTCAATTTGATATCTCTAAGCGTTCCTGACATAAAGGCTATTGACAGACAGACGGACGTACGAACGGACAGCAAAGTGATCTTATCAGTTCCTTTTTTCCCTATAACGCACGGAACCCTAAAAAATCACGTAAAGAATTGAGCTGAAATCATCCGTTCAAACACAAAAATCAATGAAAAGAAACAGAACATTCAAAACGTTAAAAGTTTATCAATAACGAATTAGGAAAGAATTTTCTTTCTTTGTTTTAAAATAATTATTTTACGCAATACATTAGTTGTAATATGCTATGTAAGGTATATATATAAGGTAGTTCATTAAAACTATCCATTACATACTATATTTAATATTTTCATTTCTTCGCTATGTGGTGTCGAGGCAAAGCGCGGCGTTGAGTTCCGCCATCCAATACGCAATACCTTCATAATTCGGCAGACGTCGTGGCGTGTCGACCCTGCCTGTCCTGCTGTGTGCGGGAAGCTGATTTATCCATTAATTAAACTTACGATAAAATAATTTAGATAGTTATAAATTTATTATGTTTTATGAGGCTTTTACTAAGATTTTTCTGAAGTACCAAAATTTTTTTTTGAAAAATTTTTGACTGCTATTTTTAAAGTATAATATATGGATAAATTGCATGTATATAACAAAATGATATCATACTTATTTAAAAACTACTTATTAAGAAAACGCATAAAAATCTTAAGTGTGGATTAACACTTTAAAAATGTTTAAAAAGAATTATATCATTTGTATTCGATTTAAAAACGAGTGCGTGCGCAATTCACTTAAGCCGTAGGAAACTGACCTACTTATGTTTCGGTCATACAACCGCACTATTTGTCTATTGTATGTGAAACCTATTGTATAAGAAAATTATACATTCACTAAATCTTCATTTTACCATATATATTATATGGTATATATATAGCGTGAAACTGATTTGATTTGATTTTTTTTTAAATAAAATAACATAAATCAATCAGCTTCACGCTGTATCCCGCACACAGCAGGGTAGGCAGAGGGAACGTAGTGTTAAGACATTCTGTTCCCCATTTCCTGCCGAATTCTGGAGGCATTGGGTGTTGAGTGGCAGAACTCAACGCCGCGTTTTGCCTCGACACCAGAGCGAAGAAATGAAAATATAAATTTAAATAAATATTTTATTTCCTCGAGTGGGGAACGACCCACAACCTGTCGCGTATAAAGTCACAAGTATCACACGTGGCCCTTCGCCACTAGCCTCAAACGTTAATTCATAATAAAATTACATGTAAATATAAAAAAAAGGATTCAATCCAGTTCTAAACTTTTGAATAACTCTAGAAAATAAAAATATTCTATAATATATATTACAAACTAGTTTGTAATATATAGAATGTATTTTTTTATGTAGAATAATATATTATATCATTTGTACACCAGCCAATATCAACATTCTTTGATTTTTTTAATGGTAAGGGTCGCCTGGGAGAGATCACCTGTGGTGATAAGGCCGCCTTTACACCACATTTTTTTTTTCATTGTTTTCCTTGTATATTTTTATTATTAAGTTGGTGTAATAAGTGTTAAATAAATAAATAACTCTTTCTAATGCTCTACCGAACCAAATCCTTCATGCATCTTTTTAAAGATGTTATTACATTTTTTGTTAATGGACTCATTCTTATATACTTGTGTTAATTTTGTAAGCAAAATTATTTTTCTTTCTTTAAAGCACAAAAAACCTTTATTAAATAAATTCATCTCTTTCATTTTTACTTTTGTGTACATATTTCAACAAAGTTTGTTGAATTAACTGAGATATTTTACTGTTAGTGTGCATTGTCCACCGGCGCTGCACCACTGTCGCTGTGTAAACGTCTTTTACGATTCTCATTCACGGGAGAAAGGATAGTAGGTCTCTATGGAGAAATGAAAGGCTGCATGATTAAATGTTTAATATTGAACTAGCAATTATAATTTTAACTTGTTTTTTTTTTCTTTATGGAAAAGACAAGGCAAACGAGCGTTCGGGTCACCTGATGGTAAGTGATCACCGCCATCCACGATCCTGTGTAACACCAGAGGAGCTACAGGTGCGTTGCCCGCCTTTAAGGTGGAGATAGACACGCCTTTTGAAGGTACCCAGGTCATATCGACCTGGAAACATTGCCGTGGGTAGGCCATTCCATTGGTCCGTGGTGCGTGAAAGGAAGTTCCTACGAAACCGCACAGTAATGGGTGCCAAGTATCCAGGTGGTGTGAACACTCCCCATGATAAATGCGGTAGAGAGGGTATAGCAAGGAGACGTCTCTACGCAAAGGCAATGTGTCACGCCTTTCACAGATGTCCCCAAGTTGGGTCCCCAATGATTCGAACGGCTCTACGTTGTATACGATCAAATGGTTCAAGCTGCTACTGGGATGCACCAGCCCAGAGATGGGAACAGTACTCCATACGAGGCCGGACCTGGGCTCTATATAGGGCCAATCGGTGTTTTGGCGTGAAGTACCGTCTCGCTCTGCTGATCCTTGGCCTTGCTTTCCAGATGATCGCGATACTGGCAGTCACTCGAAACATTAAAGGCTCAATATACTGGGCGCGGCTATAAGAGAAGTGTTTTGAAAGACTGCCGATAAATGGGGTTTTCTTAGTGATAAACGCGCAAACTTATGTCTTCAGGGGGTTGAATTGAATCAAGTTCCTTTCACTCCATGAGGAGACATAGTCGAGGGATGCCTCAACAGAAGATACAAGTTTATTTCGGCACTGGCCGACGTTTTCCCGAGAAAGACTTGCGGGGAGTAAACAGCGTCCATTGTGCTATCATCTGCATAGCAATGAATGCTAGAATCCTCCAGCATGTCATTGATATGCAAAAAAAAACAGCATAAAGGACAGCACACAGCTTTGGGGGATGCCAGCGTTCACGGGCATATGTTTTGAGCAAAAACTGTCGACAGAGATGCTGCGCCCAGTGAGAAAGCTGGCGATCCACTTGCATAAATTCTTGGGAAGCCTGTGAGATGGAAGTTTTGCAAGTAGCGCCCCATGCCACACGCGATCGATGGCCTTAGCCATGTCCAAACTAACTAGCAGGCTTTGCTTTGCTTTCAATGGCCGCATCCCAAGACGCAGAATTGCTAAAATAATTTTTTTTATAAATCCTACTAGTATTAGACTTGATCTATGGAAGATAAATACTTATTAAAGAAAATCTTGTTATGTAAAAAGAAACTTGTCAAATATTTATGGTAAAATTTATATTTACATATAAATTTATTTGTAATTTATCTTTTATATTATGATAATAAATAACTGTACTCTCTTTATTAGTGCTAGTGACTCATAGGTCCCATAACGTGACTAAGTTAACAAAATAATAGGGTAACATGCAAAATATGGTAATATAACGAATTAACACAAGCTTTCCTTTACATTTTTTCTAAATTAAATATAATTTTTAACTTTATTAACCTATATTGTCCTTATTAATGTACGAATTGCATTTATAATTGTTGTAGTTTATAGTAAAATAAAATTTAACTCAATAATATAAAAAAAATCAGCTTCACGCTGTGTCTCCCACACTGCAGGGTAGGCAGAGGGAACCTAGTGTTAAGAAACTCCGTTCCCCACTTTCTGCCGAATTCTAGAGGCATTGCGTGTTGAGTGGCAGAACTCAACGCCGCGCTTAACCTCGCCACCAGAGCTAAGAAGTGGAAATATAAATTTAAGTAAATATTTCATTTCCTCGAGTGGGGTTCGAACCTACAATCAATCGATTTTACAGTCACACTATGTGCCACGACTGGCCTCTCATAATATAAATATGCCTAATTTGGCCAATAATATAATGAATGAACAGAAAATTCGAAACATGTGTCCCGCAGTTGCACAAACGGTGACGTCATACGTGCGCAATGCAGTACTCCGTCCGATGCACACTCCAATATACTCTGGATCTTCAAAAGAATAATATTTAAGGGTTAAATTCAAAGGAAAGATATGTAGAAACTGGTAGAACTATTCGCGTAATTCTTACTGACTTATACTGACTTTATACCTACTCGTACGTACATTAAAACTTTTAAAAAGCATAGCAGAGTAACGATATGCATAATTATTTTTTAACATTTTATTTCTTCGCTCTGGCACCAAGGCAAAAAGGTTCGGTGTTGAATTCCGCCATTGGCTCGAAAATTCGGCGGAAAGTGGGGTACGGTGTATCTTAATTGTAGGTTCCGGCCGCCTACCCTATTTTATGCGGGATAGAGCGTGAAGCTGTTTTTAACGAATATACGTAGTGGAACTCAACGCTGCCCTTTACCTCGACACCAGAGCGAAGAAATTGAAAATATTAAATATTGCATTTCCTCGATTAGAAATCGAAGCCACAACTTGTCGCATTTACAGTAAAACTTTAAGCTTCTGTGCCACGACTGGTCTCAATTATAAAATATACTTAGTAAGTTAATTAATACTTAAAAGTAAAAAATATTATATAGTATTGATCAACGTTGTCAACGCTGATTGATGTTACACTAACAAACTGGTTAAAATGTATTTAATTAGATACTGTATAGTATGAGGAAATCCGCACAGTCTATTGATAGATTTCTTGCTGAGGCGGAAAATGATATAAGTGAGTCAGGTTCACATGTTTACTTTTAGTATTTATTAACCAATGTCAAATTAAGTCGTATTTCTTTTAAATATACAGTTTCTTTTTTGGGGTAGGCAGAGGGCGCTTAGTGTTCAGACATTCCGTTCTCCATTTTCCGCGGAATCTAGGAGGTATTGCGTCTTGAATGGTGACTCGACACCTGTACGAAGAAATGAAACTATTAAATATATAATTTCCTCGAGTGGGAATCGAACCCACAACTCGTGTTTACAGTCAGGACACGCTTGTGCCCCAGTGTCAAATATAATATAAGTATTGTTAAAAAATATGTACATATATATATATATATATATATATATATATATGTGTAAATATTTTAAACTACTTTAAATTTCATTTATTTTATTTTTTATTACATTTATATGAAACAATTAACAATTAGAAATAAATTTTGGCTTGATATTTTCTACTAAAATTGAAAAAAAAAGAAGAAAATAACTTTTGTTTGCGCCCTAATACCCACCGTCCCTATTTCGGTAACTCACACGGCGCTTTCTTACCATTTTAATTTCACTTTGAATATAATACATAAATAATTAATTTTCTAAGACATTATAAGGGCTTTCTTGTTTCTTTACCTTTCATTTTAATGATTTTATTTTGAATATATATTTTTAAAATTGTACGCTGTATCCCGCACGTAGGCAAAGGGAACCTGAGAACCTAGTGTTAAGACACTTCTTTCTCGTCCCAAGTTTTCGCCGAATTCTGGTGGGCTTTCCTCGTTACCAGAGCGAGGACTTAAAAATATTATATTTAATTCACATTAAAAATAATATTATTTAATTAATATTTATTAATAATCACTTTCTATTTATTATTACATTCTCGTATAATTTGAACAATGCAGACGGAAGTAATAATGAAAATAAAAGCGAAACGTTTGTTATAAACGTTTACTTGTTAGTGATATGAGATTAAAAAACGTGAGGCCAGTCGTGGCGCAGGGGCACAAAGTGTGACTGTAAAATCGACTGGTTGTGGGTTTGATCCCCACTCGAGGAAATGAAATATTTATTTACATTTATATTTTCATTTCTTCGCTCTGGTGTCGAGGCAAGGCGCAGCGTTGAGTTTCGCCACTTAACACGCAATGCCTCCAGAACTGGGTGGGAAAGTGGGGAACGGAGTATCTTAAAACCAGATTCCCTCTGCCTACCCTGCTGTGTGCGGGATACAGCGTGAAACTGATTTAATTTAAAATATGTTTTACCTACGTTGTATTATTATACCGACAAACAATTATTTGTAATGTCGTTCATTTTATAATTTTATCACTTTCACGCTGTATCCCGCACACAGCACGGTAGGTAGAGGGAACCTAGTGTTAATACAATCCGTTCCCCATCCCTTCACTGTCATTCAACTATCGAACAAATTAATATTCAAAGCTAATAAGACATTCATTTATAATTCATCGGGCTTGTTTTTTTTTGTTCCGCTCACCCTTTTTCTTCCTTTGGTTTTGACGTCAAAGCTTCTATTTATATCGACCGAGTCACTTTCATTTCATTCAAGAAAATATATTTAGTATAATATCGACGATAACTGCTGTATATGGAAATCCTTTTATTGCAGAATTTCTGATTTTTCAAAGTATGTATGTAACTTATTAATAAATAAATCAGTTTCACTCTGTATCCCGCACACAGCAGGGTAGGCAGAGGGAACCTAGTGTTAAGACACTCCGTTCCCTACTTTCTGCCGGATCTGGAGGCATTGCGTGTTGAATGGCAGAACTCAACGCCGCGCTTGTCCTCGACACCAGATCGAAGAAATTGAAATATAAATTTAAGGAAATATTTCATCTCCTAGAGTGGGGATCGAACCCACAACCTGTCGGTTTTACAGTCACACCTTGTGCCCCTGTGCCACGACTGGCCTCAAATATGTATGTAACTTATGATTTCAGCTTTTTTATGGTAAAATTTGGTTATGTTTTAAATAAAATAAAATAAATAAAGTTATTTTTTATATGCCTAGAATAATATTTTCAAGTATTACGACTATACAGACGTACAATATACATTGCATAACATTTAATTTAATTACAATATACATATTATGGAACCTAAGATTTGCTTTAAAGAACTATTATTGTCTTACTTAGTGCTAGAGTAGAGACTAGAGTGCTTACCTCGTGAACTATAAGTATTATAAAGATGAGACTGCGTTGTGGCGTTAAGTTTCGCCACTAAAGACGCAGTGCCTCGAGAATTCGGCGGAAAATGAGCAACAGAAGTGTCTTACCTAGGTTAGGTTCCCAGGTTCCCTCTGCCTGCCATGTGCGGGAGTTAAAAAAAAAGTAAGTATCCTTAAATCCTAAAATTCTCAAAAATACATAGTAAGATTTATTTATCTTAGTTAATTCAGTTAGAGAGAGGCACTAAGCGTTCATGCGAATGATCAAGAGTAGCAGGAGAACGCAGAAACGAAGTACCGTAAAATACTTTTTAAATTAAAACTTTTAAATTAAAGTTTTTTTTTATTTTAAACCTGAGTGTTAAACAGTAATTTTTACATTTAAAAATGTAGTTAACGTTAAAATGTTATTCGAATACGTCAGGATGTTCCTACAAATAATATTATGAAGAATGAATAGTAGAAATTAATTATTATATATAACAATTCAACTTTTCCTTCTGATAAACATCGTGGTAACGTGTGTGGCTAAATCGAGGTTCTTAGAAAATGTAAATATAGGAGAAAATTGTTAAACGTCAAGTCCCGTATTTAAATAAGTAAATCGGTTTTAAGTCTGAGATCGATCTTGAGATGCTGTTTTCATTCATAGATATATTATTTATGAATAAAAACGGCATCTTAAGATCTATCTCAAAGTCTAGAGCGGTTTATAAATACGGGTCTTAGAGAAATATTCCATATCAAAACTGGCGGTCTACAAAGACTAATAAAAGTAAGCGAGTGTTGATTCATACATGATTTGAAAAGTTTATACGAAAGTATATACGACCTATACAATATAGTAATGCATTAATTAAAATAAGAGCGACTATATGATCAAATAGTGAGGCCAGTCGTGGCGCAGTAGCACAAGCATCCGATTGTAAATGGGACAGGTTGCAGATTCGTTTCCCACTCGAGGAAAATTTAATATTTTAATTTCCTGGCTCTGGTAACGAGGCCACGTCCCGTCTCAACACATACAAAATTTGGTGGAAAGTGGTGAACGGAAGGTTCCCACTGCCTACCCTGCTATGTTCGGGATACAGCGTGAAGCTAAGATCAAGAAAGATCACATATATTTTCGTTAGAGCTACAAGAATTAGTTTAACGTCTATTAAAAAAATGTAAAATACTAAAGCAAAGAAAGGGCTTTAGTATTTTACATTTTTTTATCAGCTTCACGCTGTATTCCGCACACAGCAGGTTAGGCAGAGGGCACCTAGTGTTAAGATACTCCGTTCCCCACTTTCCGCCAATTTCTGGAGACATTGCGTGTTGAGTGGCGGAACTCAACGCCGCGCTTTCCCCTCGACACCAGAGCGAAGAAATAAAAATATAAAAGTAAATAAATATTTCTCTCCTCGAATGGGGATCGAAGCCACAACCAGTCGATTTACAGGCACACTTTGTGCCCCTGTGCCACGACTGGCCTCAACCTCAAATTTTACATATTATGATTCACAAAAGCTGTTTTGTAAACGGGGGCGCTATGTTTTACGATCGTAATAATTAAATCGGACATTACGTACCAAAATATGTGTGGCCGTCATCAGCAGACATTGACCTTCTACCCTCAAAATAGTAACGCCAGCTTTCGCGATGACTTAAGATTACGTGTTTTACGGAATACGTGTTTTTGTATGATTTCTTCGAGTTGTATAGCCCGCACTCCTCAGAGTAGATAGAGGGAGTCTAGTGTTAAGACACTCCGTTCCCAACTTTCCACCGAATTCTGGCGGTACTGACTTTTAAAGAATTTTATATCTCAAATTGTGAATCGAACTCACAACCGTCGCGTTTACAGCCACACGCTCGTGCCACTGCGCCACGACGGCCTCATGATATCAGTGTTTATGTATGTATGATACACCAATATAAAATTTAACGCAGTACCACACCAATTTCCTTTCTTCCGCAACGCGTAGTGCGTTGACCTGTCCGGATGCGCAGATATCTAACGGGGCTGGTCGGCCGGCGCGGAGCATCCTCGACTAATTCACACTCCGACATAGAATATAAATATAGCACTTATTTATATATCATTAGAGGCCAGACGTGGCGCAGGGGCCACAAAGTGTGACTGTAAACGCGACTGGTTGTGGGTTCGATCCCCACTTCGAAAAATTAACGTAGCAAAGCGCGGTGTTTAGTGCCGCCACTCAACAGGCAATGCCTCCAGATTTCGGCGGAAAGTGGAGAACAGAGAGTTAAATATGAACAGGATGCTAAATATTAGTGTTTGGCTGAATAATTGTTGTGTGACAGCTGGATACTGGCCATGTAGATTTGTAGATTTGATTTCGTAGATTTAGTTGTGTTAAAAAGATCCTACTTTTATACTTAAAAAACAAGACTAAAGGTACTGAATTAAAATGCATATGACACTATAATATAAAGATTAAAAAAAAACTAAACTATTTGTTGCAATATTGTTGTGTTTGTGACATGTACCGTAATCGAATCCATGATCATCTCGAGCCAGATATAATTTTTATTTTTAAAATTGTTTGTTATTCCATACTAAGGATGTGTATTATCTTAATTACAAAAATAATTATTTGTTTGCATATTTGGGTATACTCAATAAGTCGCGGCGTTGAGTTCTGCCACTTAACACGCAATGCCTCCAGAATTCGGCGGAAAGTAGGGAACGGAGTGTCTACACTAGGTACACTTCCCTTCGAGTAACCTTCCCTCTGCCTACCCTGCTGTGTGCGGAATACAGCGTGAAGCTGATTATAATAAGTTAATACACTCTTAATCATAACAATAAACATTAAAATTAAATTAATAAAAATTGTAAATAAATAAATGTTATAATCAAATATTTACTAAGTAATTGAAATAGTGTCTTGTGAAAGTACCCAAAAAAAATCTCAATTTGACGACTTGAAAGCGCTACTCGACATGATAGGCACTTGATTTAAATTGGCCTCTCAATAACGGAGTACAGCAATGTGCTGTTTGCATTATAACCTACAAAGTTAAATTTTCGGTGCCTCTCTTGTAACTTATAAAATTAGAGATATATTACAAATAAATCAGCTTCACGCTGTATCCCGCACACAGCAGGGTAAGCAGAGGGAACTTTGTGTTAAGACACTCCGTTCCCCACTTTCTGCCGAATTCTGGAGGCATTTCGTGATGAGTGGCGGAACTCAGAGCAAAGAAATGGAAATATAAATTTAAGTAAATATTTCATCTCCTCGAGTGGAGATCGAACCCACAACCAGTCGGTTTTACAGCCACACTTCGTGCCGCTGCGCCACGACTTGCCTCTGATATATTATAAGAATGAAAAAATTCTTCTTCTCGTCTTCTTAGTCTTATATGTTTTTTTTAAAGTTGTCCGTTAAACACACGCCATACACAAACGTGCGGCTGTAAGCGCAGCGGTTGTGGGGAAAATGAAATATTTTATATTTTATTCTGTTTATTCTGTTCTGACAGTGGAGGAGGTGAAAGAGGTATATAGAGATCGTAGCGCTTGACGCTCCGTCCTTCTGACCCCGCTAGGTATACATCGGGAAGTTAGATTAGATAACTATAATATATTAGCAGGTAAATATAAATTCTTTTACGAATTGTCATTTATATTTTGTACTGATTACTAAATGTGAAAAAGATCGACTGATCTATCCGAAATATTTGTTTCCACACTAAAATTTACATGACAAATAACTATAAACATTTGATAGGCGCATAATAAACACAACATGTGAAAATATCTGCAATTGAATTGACCCAGAAAGTTAGTATAACAGCGAGATAAATGGGAGATGACGAAATATCGTTTTGCAGACAACAACTAAAACTGCAACAAAAGTTTTATTGTTTCGACGTGATACTTTCATTATTTGCATGAAGTTATTTGCGTGTGTTTTTTTTCAGCTTCACGCTGTATCCTGCACACAGCAGGGTAGGCAGATGGAGCCTAGTGTTAAGACACTCCGCTTTCCACTTTCCGCCGAATTCGAAATGAAATTAAAAATAAAAAAACAGAGGGAACATAGTGTTAAGACACTTTGTTCCCCACTTTCTGCCGAATTCTGGAGGTACTGCGTGTTGAGTGGCAGAACTCAACGCCGCGCGAAACCTCGACGCCAGAGCGAACAAAAGGGAAATATAAATTTAAGTTAATATTTCATCTCCTCGAGTGGAGATCGAACCCACAGCCAGTCGGTTTTACAGTCACACCTCGTGCCGCTGCGCCACGACTGGCCTCAAATGAAAATAATTAATATTTAACTTCCTCGAATGGTGACCGAACCCACAACCTGTCGCGTTTACTGTCATTCATTTGTGCCACTACCGCCACGACAAAAACTGCAAACAACAATGAAAATGGCAAAAAAAGTCTACTTGTTTCGACATGATACATTCATATTTAACATGACGCTATTTGCGTGTGTAGAGGCCAATCGTGGCGCAGAGGCACGAGTGTGTGACTTTAAATGCGACTGGTTGTAGGTTCGACCCCCATTCAAGGAAATGAAATATTTATTAAAATTTATATTTACATTTCTTCGTTCTGGTGTCGAGGCATAGCGAGGCGTTGAGTTTCGTCCTCCAGAATTGGACGGAAAATGGCGAACGGAGTGTCTTAACACTAGGTTCCATCTGTCTAACCTGCAATGTGCGGGATACAGCGTGAAGCTGATTTTTTATTTGCGTGTGTAAGAAGTGACTAGTAATTGAGGTGCTCTCGTTGCCTCTATAGGCCAATAGTGGCTGGAAGCTCGCCTCTCGATCGTTGCGTAACCAGGTGACTGAACTCACGTTGCGTGTTTACAGTACGCGCTGTGTGCGAATACTCCTTTGTGTTTCATAGTTGCCTCTAAAATTGGGATGCCTCAAGTCTCGTATTTTGGCAATAACTAAAATTTACTTATTTAGAAAACGTATAAAATTTTGAACGTAGTGGGACTCGAACCCGCGCCGCCTGGAAACTGAACAGGAAGCCATACGGTTGCCTGGTTTATTATGTTTGAGCCAGACGTGGCTCAAGGGCACAAGGTGTGACTGTAAACGTGACAGGTTGTGGGTTCGACTCCAATTCGAACAAATGGAATATTTACTATTTTTATTCTTTTGCCCGTGCTCCGCGGCAAAGCGCGGCGTTGTGTTTTGCCACTCAACACTTAAAGCCTTCAGTATTTAGAGGAAACGGAGTGTCTTAAAACAAGCTTACATTTGCCTAGCCTGCTACGTGCGGCATAGAGCGCACTTTAAAAAAAAGAAAGTTAAATCACTTATACTGTATATCTCAACAAATATAATAATTAGGTCACATATTTAAAAAAAAAAGATAATAAACTAGATTAATATTAAAAAAGTGCAGATACTTGAACTAAAGACCTGAAACACTAGCACGCGTCGTACTCAACAATAGTGTGGAATGCGGTACGGAGACACGACTCCTTTTAATTACCACGCTGGATGCGCGCTGGTGGTATTGTACCAATGATAAACAGCCTTTCTGTTTCCAATACCACGTGAGCTCGCTTCGTAAACATTGACTGACTCTCGTTGGTGGTTGGTGGTTTTGTTATAATCAAGTAATGTGTATTTGTGGTGGTGGCGCAGCAGGACAGTTTCTAAATTTAAAAATTTAGGGTTCAATTTCCGCTTGGAGAAATGCTTGTATTTAAATTCTTTCCATTTTCATAGTCTGGTAGACTTAAACTACCCTTTCTTTTCAATACACAATGCTTTGAATTCAGAGAAACAGGAAATGAGGAAATGGAGCGTCTCTGTAGGATTCAAGAAAGCAGGAAATGGAGCAACTCTGTTTCTGCTTAACAGAAACAGAACAGGTATAAATACTAAATAAGGAGAGCGGAGTGATCAGTCACAGATTTCTCATTGAGTACCACGTAATATGTAAAAAAATATTTTAGAGTTTTAAAAACGTAAGCTAAAAATACCGACACAATATGAAATTACTATTATATCATTCTTATTTTCTCGATAAGATAGTTACGTGTAATATTCTAATAGTGGCTCCAAAGTGTAATCATAATTTTCATTATTTAATGGATTTTAATATAATTTTCGCTTACTACCGTTATTAAACATATTATAACGATCATAAATGTACTGTGTAATTAACGAATGCGAGTCATGTAGAATATTATAGGTTTTCCACACTTAGGAAAGAAAAATGAAATAAAATAAAAAATCTATCATTTGAGTTCTGCTACTCAACACGCAATGCCTCCATAATTCGACAAAAAAGGGGCAACGGAGTGTCTTAACACTAGGTTCTCTCCGCCTACCCTGCAGTGTTACCGCCGCTACTTTCAAATTTTTATTCGTATGGGTTGCACGTATAATATTTTCAAGTAAAACTTTTGTTTAGAGATGTACCACTCAATACACAATGACGTCGGATTCGGACGGAGAAAATGAGTGATTCTCTCTCTATCTTGTCTTCGTCGTATGAATTGTATGTGATTTTTTTAGTCACTTGATAAATAAATATTATATAAAATTATAAATTTTAAAACTGAGGCGCTCTTGGGATAACTAAGAATTTCCATTTCATTTGAGGGTCATACAGATCACGTCTTCATTTATTGCGGTTCCGCAAGGCTAAACGGTATTATTTAAAGTACGTCGACCGTACCTTACAATCGCTTTAACATTTTCAATATTCTAAATAACTGTTTAAATAACTTAATTCTCGGCTGAAATTTGCATATTTTTTATTAAAATTACCATGTTTATTTTGTTTTTTTGATTGTGAAGGCGGCAGGTTGTGAGTTCGATTCCCTATCGAGGAAATTAAAAAGGAATTTAATATTTTAATTTTCTTCGCTGTGGTGTCGACTTCTCAATACGCAATGCCTCCAGAATTCGGCGAAAAATGGACAGCGGAGTGTCTTAACACTACATGCGGGATATAGTGTGAAGTAGATAAAAATATATTTTAATTGACTCCAAATGCTTTTACAAAAGGTAAATATTTATCGTTATTCTTTTAAAGTTTATTCTATTGAATTCATGTAATGATTTTTATAAATATATAATTGATTAAGTAGATATAAATAATGCATTATATACATTTTCCTTTTATTATGAAATATTTATCGCGTGATGTAAGCTTCTTGATTAATTAATAATAGTGATGAAATCGAACACCTGAGAACTAGGCAATATAGAATCTTTATCTATTCTTTAAGAGGCCAATCGGCCAGCGGCACAAAATGTGACTGTAAAACCGACTGGTTGTGGATTCGATCCCCACTCGAGGAGATGAAATATTTACTTAAATTTATATTTCCATTTTTTCGCTCTGGTGTCGATGCAAACCGCGGCGTTGAGTTCTGCCACTCAATACAAAATGCAGCCAGAAGTCGGCAGAAAGTGGGGAACGGAGTGTTTTAACACTAGGTTCCCTCTGCCTACCCTGTTGTGTGCGGGATACAGCGTGAAGCTGATTTTTGATCTATTCTCTAAGTCAATCTAGGGCATAGCTTCTATAATATGCTTCTTATACTATATGTAATGAGTGTTTTGCTTAAGGATGCTACTCTCTCCTAGTATTTGATATTTCGTATCTCGTATTAGTGTATGAGAAAAATAAATAAATCAGCTTCACGCTGTATCTCTCAAACAGCAGGGTAAGTAGAGAGAACCTATTGTTAAGACACTAGGTATCCTATTTTCCGCTGAATTCTGGAATCATTGCTTGTTGAGAGGTGGAACTCAACGCCGTGCTTTGCCTTGCCAGTGCGAAGAAATTGAAAATTTATATTTAATTTCGAACCCACAACCAGTCGCGTTAACGTTAACCGCTGTTAAAAGTTAAAGCCAACGATTTAGTGTATGGGTAATAAAATTATATTTAATTTGTTACACGTGTAACTAACTGCTCATGATCTTTTTATCAAATGACGGCTATAAAAGTATACATTTTGTATTATAAGTTAAAGCTTACTTTTATTAAATACTGGCGACCCGCTCGCGGCATCGCCCGATTGAATAAAACTACATTATTATTAATTTTATAATCAGCATTACTTTTGTTGCGCGGCGTTGAGTTCCGCCACTCAACACGCAATGCTTTTAGAACTCGGCGGAAAGTGGCGAACGGACTATCTTAACACTAGGTTCCCTCTGCCTACTCTGCTGTTTGTGGGATACAGCGTGAAGCTGATTTGATTTTTATTACTTTTGTGATAGATTAAGAAAGTAATGCAGATCACTATTATCTTTTTACAGACAACATCTATACATTTGATTGACATCTATACTAAAGTTTCAACCAAAACAATAAAAAAAATATTGTGTGGCGATATTGTCGTATGTAACTCCTTATATTGAAATAACTTTTTTTATTTATGGACCGATTAAAATAAAACAAATGATGAAATGTTACGGGAAGTTTGCTTAAATAGAATTGTGAATACTGTATTTCAATCGGTTAAGCCGTTTCTGAACAAACGCACAGACAATTTTTTTTTAAACCATTGTTTTGGGTTCTATTTACATTCATAATAATTTTTCTCAATTTCTTACTTATTACATTTTCTTTTACAAGCTACACAAGCGGCCATATATATAGGGCTCATATTTGGTGGAAGTACTTAACCAAATAGAAGGAATCCCCCAGTATATTTTTTATTAACCTGCTGTGTTTTAGTAAATCCCGGAGTCCTCGCTTCGGCTCCCGGACCATTAAAAAGCTACGTTGACATCTTAGTGCTTAGATACCATGTTTAAATAGAAATTGAGTTTATCTTTAAAACATAGTAGAAAGTTTTACCAAATAAAAACATAAATATTTCTTTTATGTTAATTCAGCCAT
This sequence comes from Heliconius erato demophoon, assembly GCA_018249695.1. Lineage (NCBI taxonomy): Eukaryota > Metazoa > Arthropoda > Insecta > Lepidoptera > Nymphalidae > Heliconius > Heliconius erato. The sequence continues at coordinate 3,654 of DWQW01002557.1, read as the reverse complement.
AGTTAACATGAAAATACATTATATCGTTCATAATACTTAATCACGATCAAGGTCACGCATTGAGTAATTTACTCAGTTGCTCGATTTTCTGAGTCACTTTATTGTATCCACATATTCGATATTTTTATTTTTATTTAATTATATATCATAAAATGAGGCCAGTCGTGGCGCAGTGGCACAAAGTGTGACTGTAAATCGATTGGTTGTGGGTTCGATCACCACTCGAGGAGATGAAATATTTACTTAAATTTATATTTCCATTTCTTCGCTCTGGTTTCGAGGCAAAGCGCGGCGTTGAGTTCTGCCACGCAATACTTCCAGAATTCGGCAGAAAGTGGGGAACGGAGTGTCTTAACACTAGGTTCCCTCTGCCTACTCTGCTGTGTGCGGGATACAGCATGAAGATGATTTATTTTTTATTTATTTTATCATAAAATTATAAATTACACATTTTTAACGTGTTTAAACTACTAATCGATACTTAATACATATAATGTATATTTAAAAAACGTATAAAAAATTAAAGCGTAGGTATTTGAACCCGCGCTTCTCGGAAACCGTTCATATAATAATTTGGGAAACCATCGAAACCATCTTTGCACAAAGTAATCTTAGTTTTTTAAAAGAAATCAAAGCTTGTCATTTACGATACGTCATCCAACCCCAATATTAAAGCATGCACTCCCGGACTGCAAAACCTGTATTTTTACCAGTTTTTTATTCCATACCCATTGAATTAATCACAAACAGATTTTTTATGTAGATTTTTAGGTTATTGCATATTAGTTACCTTTTTTGTTTTGAGGCCAGTCGTGGCGCAGGGGCACAAAGTGTGACTGTAAAACCGACTGGTTGTGGATTCGATCCCCACTCGAGGAGATTGAATATTTACTTAAATTTATATTTCCATTTTTTCGCTCTGGTGTCGAGGCAAAGCACGGCGTTGAGTTCTGCCACTCAACACGCAATGCCTCCAGAACTCGGCAGAAAGTGGGGAACGGAGTGCCTTAACACTAGGTTCCCTCTGCCTACCCTGCTGTGTGCGGGATACAGCGTGAAGCTGATTTTTTTATTTATTTATAAAAATAATATTTGATATCTCATCGTAAGTATATATGTATTGGTGTTCATGCGAATGCAACGGCCTTGGGCTTGAGAACACTGCGACTTTAAAAGCATTTATTTTTTAACATTTAAAAGGTAGGGAAAAAAATATTTCATCTCCTCGAGTGGAGATCGAACCCACAACCAGTCGAATTACAGTCACACTTAGTGCTCCTGCGCCACGACTGGCCTCAATTATTATTATTGTTATAAATTATTATTTTTTATTATTATTTATATATTAATGTTTGCTTGGCCCATTATTCGATTGTGACGTTGTTTGTAGTTAATTAAAGTTAATAAATCAATAAAGACCAACAAAGAAGATAATACTTTGTACATAATATGTACCTACAAGCAAAAATGGCACAGCAGGGTAGGCAGAGGGAACGTAGAGTTAAGACACTCCGTTCCCCATTTTTCGTCGAATTCTGGATCTTCATTGCATGTTAAATGGCGGAATGGCTGCCTTGACACCATAGCAAAGAAAATGAAAATATTTCATTTTTTCCAGTCACGTTAACAGTCATACTTTGTACGCTAGCGCCACAACTGGCCTCAATATATTATACGAGTTATATTACACGTATATATATGTTAGAGCCATTAGAGGCAAGGTCCTGTATCGCTCCATCAAATGCGTGCGGCGTCGTTGCGTCTGGAACGCGCATCATCCAGGTCGATGTCCACTGACCGTAATATTTCTGATTATCATACAAGTATAACATGTAAGTATGTACTTTTTAGTATGTAGAGTGCTTGTTCAGTGCTTCAAAGAGTTTATACTTGATTAGATAGAACAATATTTATACGTGAGGCCAGTCGTGGCGCAGGGGCACAAGCGTGTGACTGTAGGCGCGACAGGTTGTGGGTTCGATTCGCATTCGAGAAATGAAATATTTAATATTTTTATTTCGCTTCGCTCTGGTGTTGAGGCAAAGCGTGGTGTTGAGTTACGCTACGCTTCTTAATATGCAATACAATACAAATTTCGGCGGAAAGTGGGGACCGGAAAGTTGAAAATAAATTGAACGATCCAGAATCTTATTCTGTTGTATTTTATAGAGCTACTAACAAACTGTGCTAAATCAGGCGTGCTGTGGTTGCTGAGTTGCTTGCATTGCAGAAATGAATTCAAATCGTTTATATGATAGATTGCACTGGAAAAATTTGTTCAGGACAGACCGAATGGCCGAGACAACATATTTGAAGTGATCGATCACTACATTTTACTCAGCCTCAAATATACCATTTTCCGCCGAATTCTGAAGGCATTGCGTGTTGAGTGGCGAAACTCAACGCCGCGCTTTGCCTCACCACCAAAGCGAAGATATGAAAATATAATATAAATATTTTATTTCGTCGAGTGGGAACTGAACCAACGACCTGTCACGTTTACAGTCACACTATGCCCATGCGTCACTACTTGTCCCCGATGATTAAACTTATCGATCATCGTCATCATCGAATTTGCGCTGCCATACTTGAATGTCGTTTAAAATTCATATTGTATCTTCACGTATACTGTACTTTTATAGTTTCGGTAAAGAACAATACATGGAATCTTGAATACTTGCCAATATCAGGCATTCGTCGACAGAAAGTGTGCACTTGTACGTCAAAACTAAGAAGAATGGTTTCCGAAGCCAATATTCCTAGTGTAAAATCAATACGATACATTTCTTAACCAACGCTGTTCCGTATATAATACGTAATTGTAGACATACATACATGTCTTAGATGATCCCGTGCTGAATAAGAAAATCTGCATAGAAATTTTATGTGTATATGTATATATAAGTAGTTAAAAAGTAGTGATCAGTGAAGAGGGAACCTGGGAAGCTTTGTTCCTATTAAGACACTACCCGTTCCACACATTTCGCAGAATTCTGGGCCTTAAATGAAAGAAATGAAAATATGTGATACACGAGTTACGATTATGGTCTTATCTAATTAAGGTAACCTCTTATTTCACTTTGATTAATTGATAAGATCACTATCGCCCAATATTAATAATCTATCTCCTACGTCAATCTTCGATTGTTCCATATATCTATCCTATCTAGAGATTGGATAGATAAAAGAAAAAATCGAAGATTGACGTAGGAGATAGATTATTAATAATGGGTGTATGTTAATTTAAAAAAAAATATGGTGATGTCATATCATGAAATACATACATATACATCCTATATTGCACCAAACTAAACATACAATAATATAAAATGAAAAGTTACTTGACAAGAGTGGGCTTATTTCTTAAAGAAATCTCTTCCAGTAAACCAGTGGAAGTAGATATCTATGATAAAATCATTATATATCATAACTAGCGGCTCGCCCACGGCTTCGCCCGTTTAAAATATGTAATGATTATTGATTTAATATGCACAATTGATTGACAACTATAATGACTTCTAATATGATTTTTTACGACATTATCGTCAAAGAATTTTTGATTGTTTTAAATAAAAAAATACGACCATTGTTGATATTTGATATTTATAAAATATATATAAAGCTAATTATTTATTACACGTATATATTTTTGTA
>DWQW01002556.1:0-26285 GCA_018249695.1 Heliconius erato demophoon | reverse complement strand
AAGCAATTTGTGACAAACAGCCTTCACCTTAAGAAATCGGGCCACTTGTCGCGAACGACCCAACAATGTGCAATAAGTACAACTCCATTGAACATGACGGCACGACATAAATCACGTGATGGGATTTCATTTATGGTCCCTGAAGTTTTGTGAAGGAAATTCTTCTCTTACGGACTCTAGTCAGGAATTACATTTTAACACTTTTATTAGTCAAAAAAATTTTATATTTAAATTAAAATTTTAATTTAAAATATTGCTTATTTAAATACAGTTTTTAATCGTCGAATCAACGGTAACCTACGTTTTTAAAAATTTGATAATAATTTTTTAAAAATCACTTGTTTTATTTAAAATAAAAATTAAGCTGAAGTACTTTTCAAAATTTTCGTACATGTTACTGACGTTGATTAACAGTACCTATGCGAAGATTCAATATTTCTTTGAAGAAAATAACTGTTTAAAACAAGATAAGCTTTTCATACATGAAACTTAAAAGTAATTCCCAGGTATTTTTTTATCCTTATCACAAATTCTATGTAAAAATGTACTTTTATCACAACATGTTTGTTGTAGGTGTGCGTTGATGAGTGGCGTTTATCGCCAATTTCTTCACCACGTATTAAATATATCTAAAAAATCTACTATCCATAGATAGTGTGACACGAAAAAAATGAAATTCGGCTTTTTAGTTAAATAGGAGAATAATATTACAAAAATTTTGCACCGCTAAGTATATATAAGACAAGATAGATTACATATATAGAGGAATATTCCATCCGAAACCAAAACGATACTGTAATGTTAACGTAGTAATATAACGCATATAACAATGGAAATAGTCTCTCACAGGCAGTTTAATTTCTATCGATAATGATAAATTATTTTTAATGTAACAACGTTTGTTCACTTGCGGTGCGTTTACGATGTAATTTAATTTGATGCATATAAAAGCAGCCGTAAATTGTTTTATGCTGTAATTTCTATAACAGGTTGCCACATTGTGACAAAGGGGACTGTTACCCAATATGCATAAACTAAAAATACCTGAAAATACAAACATTAAAGTGTTTTGTATTTTTAGTAGAAATGTATATTTAATATTTTTTGGCTTCACGCTACATCCCGTATGATTAAGTCACTCAATTCCCCGCGCACTGCCCGATCTTCAAGACATTCCATAGAGTCGCGGAGCTCAATGCGGTACTTTTCTCGTCTTGTCACCAGAGCGAAAAAATAAAAAAAAATCTATAAGTGGAAATCGAACCTGCAACTGTCGCGTTGACAGTCCTACGCTGTGCTACTGCACCACAATGGTCTGTATCAAATCCTTAGATTGACAAGTAAAATATATGTACATATGTAGGTAGTTAGTAATTCGTTTGTGCGTAAAACTTTTATATTACTTATTGAATACCGCCATTATTGTTATATATATTAACAAGTTACTCAAAATGGAATTGAACCTATTGTTAACTAGATAGAGGTGTTGATTAGAAATGGATGTGCAATATTCGATATTGCACAATGAACTCACTCTAAATTGTTTACAGCGTATTTTACGCTATATGACAGTGTAAATAAATTGTATAAAACAAATTCAATAATATTACAAGTCATTAAAATTTAAAACGTATAATACTGAAATATTTTCAATTAAACTGGATTTTTTAAAAATGTATAAGACCTTAAAAAAGGGGATTAAAACCCATCATGAAACCTATCCCATATACATATATTTCAAATCAAAACAATCACCATCCGATCCAACAACTCCTTGTGGCCGACGGCGATAGATTTCTTTACCAGTTACTGCTACTACCAAGGTCGACGCGCACTTGCTACTGCCGCCGTACTGCGTGCATACATAGATGCATACATACACATGTGCCATGACTTACATTATACATACACATGTGCCATGACTTACATTGATCTAGAAATTAATCTATAAAAATATTTACTTCACACATTTAAGTGTTACACAATTTAATATTTCATATTTAATAGCTTTACTTGTATTACTTGAACTATATTGGACGTTAGTGGTTATTTTACGGTTTTCCTTTGATTTGCGGCTTAGAAAATGTTTAATGTTGGTTAAATCTATTCTATCTATATTTTTATACTAACATTATAAAGCTGAAGGACTTGTTTGGTTGAACGCACAAGCTCTGGTAGGTATATAAAAAATATTTTAGTGTTAGATATACCATTTGTTGAGGAAAGCAAATGCTATTAGGAGTGGATTAACAATGAAAAATGATGCAAAAACTGGGAGAACTTGTAAGTTTACGTTGCATCGTGTATAGGTAATTAGCGCGGGCGAAGCCGCAAGTACAATATAGTAAAATATATGTCAAATACATTAGATGCATTCGGAACTAAACAATCACTTGCTTAAATATTCCTAAGACATTTTTATTATTATAAATGTTAGGTTCCTTTATCGAAAATAAAAGAAAACGCAATGTCATTCATCAATCGTCATCCCCTTTCCACACTTTTTGCCAAATTTTCAGTTTGAGTGATTGGAATTCAACGCCGGATAGAAAGAACCTGACAAATAATATTTATACAGTAATATGTAATAATAAGTATTTTTTCGTATATAGTCAATTTTATTTGTTTAAGAGTCAATATTGATTTTATTTCGAATTTTAATAAGTGATGGAGTCATCTTTATTTTTATACAATTTATTGTATAGTACAAATTAATTAATAAAATTCTAAGTTAATTTAATTTAATTTCTAAGTTATTTACAATCCTTTAATATTAAAGAAAGTTATATATAATAAATTCTATAAATTAAAGAGGCTGAAGTACCTAATTTAGTCTAATACTACTTTGAGATTTTAGAAGTAATCCTAACATTTGATGCTGTGATTTTATTCATATTGTCTTTTACTTTATTAAATATATAACTTCTTTGCTCATGAAAATATTCTAAACGTTGTATTTCCTTCTACAACTTTGTGTTTAAATCATTATTTTGCCACCCTTTTAACTTGTCAGTTTTTTGGCAAACTAATTGGAAATAATGCTAATATCACGATAAAATATTTAAAAAGTGACTGGCCCCTCATTAAAGCGCTTATACTAAATCTATATAAACGACAGCTAAACTGATATAAATCAAAACTGGACCAAAAGTGAGCCAATTCTTGTTTTATATGAGTCATGCACGAACTACGAGTATAAGAATACTAACAACATAATAATTTTCATAACAATACAACAACAGCTAGTTGTATATAAAAACTAGCTTTTACCTGTGACTTTATCCGCGTGGTCAATTCGAAAAAACAGAAAATTATTTGTCACATAACACACAACATATTCTAATAAGGTAACTCTAGTACTACCTGCGATAACTCTGGCCACAGATACAGACGACTCCATCAAAATTATGAACTTAACGTAGTATATACTTATTTAGAAAACGTTATAACGTTTAGAAACGTATAAAAATTTGAACGTAGCGGGACTCGAACCCGCGACTCCTGGCGTTTGTCTAAATAAGTACTTTTCTTTCCTAAGTGTGGAATAACACTTTAAAAAATGTTAAAAGTTAACGTAGTATAGCCTACAGCCTTCTTAGATAAATAGACAGAAAGAGAAATTTCCAATTCGAAGTAGTAGTTCCTGAGGTTAGCACGTTCGAGAACGAGAACGAGAAACAAAAACACTGTGCAGTTTCAATCATTATTGAATAGAAATGGCTTTAGATAAAATCGAATATTCAAGTTTTGATTAGATTCGAATGACGTTATTAAGATAAGATAAATAAAATGCGTAATATGGGAATACATACAACAATGTAATAAATATGATTCCTTAATTTGATTGTTCAATGAACTGAATTAACAGTGTTACTGATATATGTATATGTATATATATATATATATATATATATATATATATATATATATATATATATATATAAGCATCACAATGTAGGATAGGCAGGGTAGGCAAAGGGAACATAGTGGTAAGACACACTGTTCCCCACTTTCTGCCGAATTCTGGAGGCATTGCGTGTTGAGTGCGCGCTTTGCCTCGACACCACAGCGAAGATTTGAAAAAAATATTTATAATCTACTTATATATTGATATTTTACACGATCAACAATTAAACAAATTCTTGTATAGTTATCTAAATAATATTATGATATAGTAAAAACTTATAATAATATAACACGAAGCTATGGCCGCTGACTCACTGGATAGTGACGCCACGAGATAAAACAATAATCTGTAATTATTTTATACGTTTATTACCGCAATGCGTACAGCGTACCTACAAAATTTGAAAGTGTTGTCATTCTTCGTCAGTCACTATCCTATAAAGTGTTAGGTATGTGATTGCACAATTATATTAGATGTAGATATATGTCACGCAATCGTGGTTGTGGGTTCATACTTGTACTTGTACTGTTGAGGACTGTTTTTTATTAAAATTATCAAGCGTTCGACGCTTTGTTCACTCTGGCTACCCCGCAACGGAAAATTAAGCCCTTTATTCTTAATATTTTTTTAGCTTCTTACAAAGAAATTCTAGTAATATCGACGGAAACCGGAGAATTTAGTGTATTTAGAACAATTAAGCCTTTTTTTATTTAATTATACACCTAGGTCCTATCTGCATATCCTGCTTTATACCAAAAAAAAATTTAAAAAAATACCGCAAGTAATCAAAAATGAAAATTACAGAAGCTGTAAAACACTATGTCAGTTAATCATTATTTTACAACTATGTAATAATAAGTAACGGCCGTCTTGGCTCTGTGGCTGTCATTCTACGTTGTGGGTTCGATATCCAAATGGAGGAATGATATTTTTGACAAATATAATTGACAAAAAGCAGTTTCATATCTGTCCCGCTCGGGATATTTAAATTTTGGGCTTTAGCCCATGGGGATGTCCCACTAAAATTGGGACATCTGACAACGCTGGTCTTACCACTGCCTATCCTGCTATATGATTCTTTAATATATATTGTAGGATCAAAAGAGATTTACTTACTATAAATCTCAACATACCTATGTTATTTCACACGATTAGGAACGTAACAACATTTAATTGGCGCAGTCATAAAAAATCTCGTATACAAGTTGTCGACTTAGCATATCTTATAATATAAGTGATAAGAATACCTACTTTTAATTACAGAAATTTCACTTACATATTAATGCTTGTTTGATCTTGTTTACTTTTTATGGCGCCTATCTTTTTTATTATGATTGCTGGTGCTTAAAGTAGTAAAATATATGAACAATTTAAAATTTAAAACTATCGTGATATAGTTGCTAAATGTTTTTGCTTTGCTTGAAAGTTGTATTTTCAACTTAAGCGGATGCTATTAGATTCACGCCTTATTCCGCATATAGCTGGATAGGCAGAGAGAACCTAGTGTTAAGATACTCTGTTCTCCATTTTACGCTCTAGAGAATCTGCGTGTTAAGTGTCGAAACTCAACACCTCGTTTTATCTCACTAAAGCGAAGAAATAAAAAAAAATATTTGCTCTAAGTAATGATGCAACTCACAATCATCACATTACAGTAAAGCGATGTCGATAGATCTTCATCTTCCCGAATGATTGTTTAAGGATAGAGCGGCACCGTGTAGTGAGGGAGAGGGTACTCTGTCCCTGAGAAATCACAAGCACTACTACGTGGGTGCTTGAGAGAGTCCTTTTCCACCAAAGGTTATTTAGTGTAGTATACAATTAATTACTAAGAATTAAAATATACATTTCTGTTTTGATTGTCTTATATCATAAACGCCTAGACTCTACAACTTTGCTTGATACTTCACACGTGCACGGTAAAAATGTAAACAATATATGAAACATTTTCACAGTATTGTATCGAAAATGTTTTATATATTGTGTTTTTGGATATTTTAGATAAATATTTTTCTTTTTTTACGTATTTATATGTTTTTCTACTCGATGCGTCATGTATATGCAAAGGAAGACGGAAAGAAAGAAGTGAAGTCCAATTGAAAAAAATCTTGTTTACAGATGACGAGAACAATCAATTATCAAACAACATTTATTAATTTTTACAGCTATAGTGGCGCAGCGGCATAGCGTGGTAAACGTGATGATTGTGGGTTCGATGTCCACTCGGGGAATGAACTATTTTCATTTCCTCGCTCTGGTAAGGATTGTCTCCTTCGCGTGTCGTTCAGTTCCGTCACTTAACACGCAACGTTTTAAACATTGATCGGTGCGTGGGGGAACGAAATGTCTTAACACGAGACTCCCTCTGCCTTCCTATATACAAGAAAAAAAGTTTAGCATCTTTGCTTACTATATTTAGAAGTAACAGATCGCTTTATAGAAGAACTTAAACATAACATTTGGTATGAATCCTACATAATTTTATTACGACCAGTTTCTCGTGACCCAAATGATAACAGGAAAAATTATGACACTTGCAAAGGAAAAATTATAAATAAGATATCTGTTAACTTTGATCTAAGTAGCGTATGGAGGCTGAAATAATAAGATCTACTGATACTGGAGGAAGATCACGTAAAAATATGAAGACTACCCGGAGACCACACCTCTTCACACATGCATGCCGTATTGAGTTTGATGACAGTGGACGAGGCAAAAGAGGTATGCAGAGAAAGTCGTATTTGGCGCTGCCGTCTACCTGAGTCCTCTGCTGTACTCCACAAAACAGTTATGACATTTTTTAAATTTTAAACAAAGATTAATGAATGTTCAAATATATTTAATGTGTTATTTCCACATTAAGGAAGTGCACAAAAAGTATACAAAACTAAAAGTTAAAGTTTTAAAAATTCTTACTATTAACTTCTTAAATAATACATTAAAAAGCTATTCAATCAGTAAAGCTCTGCATTACAGAGCAATCAGCAAATATCGATTATTTATTAATTAAAAAAAATATGTTCAATATGTATATAAATGAGGACACACGGTGCTCAGTGTCTGCTTGTAAAACGCGATAATTGTGGTTTCGATTCTCAGTCGGGGTAATAAAACAAAGCGCGGCATTCAGGTCCGTCTTAGTATCTAGATACAACGTGAAGCTAGTTATTTTATTTTATCTAACGATCATTAAATATTTTTGAATGACTAAGATATTTATTAATTAATTACATAGAAAAATGTTCAACACCTTTCTATAACAACCCTGAATGCACCTGTAATTATATTAATCTAGAATCTAGTTTTAATAAAAAAAATAATGTCAAAAACACGCAAATATTCTTGAGATTATCTTGTGCATTCGACGTACGCGATGAAGGCGACTTTGACCCAGAGATGAATACAACGAAAATATTTTATAAAAACCAGTTATTTTACACTGCAACCATAAGTTATTTTTTATATAAGTGCAATAATTAAATATGTTTTTGTAAATGACTCACTTACTGTAAAATATGCTGATTTTTTCTTTAATTTTATAAGGAGAAAGTTAAATTGTTTGTTTGTTACACATTTATGCGTTAACTACTTAACCCATCATAGAGATATTAGAACTGTATATCAAATACTAGACAACAATATAAAACAATAAAATTTTATAATTTTGTAATAATCAAAATTATTATAGCAAATATATGTTTAAATCAGCTTCACTGTATCCCGCATAAACTGTAGTAGTAGAAGGAACCTAGTGTAACACTCCGTTCCTTACTTTGATCTTATTTTATTTGCATATGTTTCACTTGAAGATTGCATCAAACTCGAAACATAAAAGTAATTCAAGCTTTAAGGAAAAAAACGCGCATAAATAAGTTTCGTAATAGTTTAAACACTTGCTGTCGGTAGTTTGGTACAACATATAATAAAATGTATACTACATGTATACATATATATTATTATATTTACTTTTCGTATATTATTATATTTGCTTTCTTTTTTCAGCTTCACGATGTATCCTTAGCGGGGTATCCAAGGAGAACGAAGCGCCGAACGCTACGGTCTCTGCATACCTCTTTCGCCTCGTCCACTATTAACCTCTTCATACATGCTCTTCGAAAATTGTTTTAATGCTTCTTATGTAACCTTCCTTCAGTATCATCGATATTGTACTTTTGAAGGTAAACCGAGGTCTCCCTTTGCCTATATGACATTTTTGGATTTCTTACTAACTTAAATATTTAAATTAGAATAAATGTTTATTTTACATACCATATATTATAGGCATACCTACATATTTAAGATTAGATAATGGCTTTATATTAAATATATTTAGCTTAGGTCGACATTAAAGACCGTGTAACGTGGGGTAGGTTGCGCAGGAAGGGAGATCCTGGCAAACACCGGGATAATGCCGGGAGGAAAACGTTTAAGTATATTTATATTTACACAACGGCGTCTCTATGCATTTTTTACTAAAAGACGACTATTAATAAACCAAACCAAACCAAAAATAAAATGCAATTTTTCTGTTTCTCGGAGATATTTTGAGAATTTTCTCTTAGTGTTACAAACAGCGTCGCGCTATAAACGCGGCTGTAACTTGCATAATGCAGTAAATTACTTATATTTTCCTACTCTGATTAGGTTTCGCCACTCAAAATGTCTCTAAGATTCAGTAGTAAGTGGAGAATGGAGTCTTTTAACACTAGGTTCCCTCTGTCTACCCTGTGCTATGCGGTTAAAAGTTTGAAATTATTATTTTATCTCTCGTCAAATTTCCCCTCGACTTCCATTCGTGGGAATTATTTTTTTCCCCGCTCTAGCAATAAGACAAAGCACTGCGTTAATTTCTGCCAATCAACGCACAATGTCTCGAAATCCGGGTTGGGAACGGAGTGTCCCTAGGTTCCTCTACATACCCTTTTAGATGCGGGATGTAGTGTAAAGTTAAAAAATAATAACAATATAGTCTTTGTTCGTGTACATAAATAATGCTCATTTAACATTCATTTATTTTTATACAGTAGGTACTATAAACCATTGTAGCTTAAATTATAAAACGATTATAGGTAAATTGTAAAAAATCCAATACAATTTCCGTACTTGTAATAGTTATTTTAAAATTTACTTTTGTTAGGTGTATGGTTGCTTTACCCAACGGATTAAACTGATCTGATAGGTAGAGCTATCTACCTATTATTTTATTGCGTGTTGGTTGTTGAATGGTGGAATTCAACGCCGCGTTTTATCTTGTTATGTGATCGGGAAAACGAAAATAACTTAAGTATAATAATTCTGCCGGGAGGAGATCGAACCCACAACAGTCACACTCAGAAGCTGCCACTACACCACGACAGTCTCACTTAAAACGTTACTTCTTATCTTTATTACGCATACTATTGCTCCTCATCAACATACAATACCTTTATCTATCTTAAAAAAATAGAAAATAGAAGTGATATGCCGATATGTCATTTAATATACCTTCAATATACCACGTTATAAACCAAACACAAAATTTTACATAATTTGAACCAGTGACCTCTATTACAGAGTAACTAGTAATAAAACGATTCATTCCGCTGTAGGTATGATAATGAATTTTGTAATTACACTGGCTCATTTGATACACTAATGCCATTTTACGTCAAGGGCAAGTCTTATTTGATGATTTTTTGCTAAAAATCCCCAACTGGCTGATTCTGACGTGTGTTGCGGTTTTTATAAATATGTCAGAACCGAGTTTACTATTGAAGGAAAGTATTTAACAAATGAACAGTATATGGCTACTATATTGTATGGCTTAAGACACAGTTTCTGGTTATAAACGTAGTAAAAATGTCGTATAACCTAATTTCTTTCATTTATTAATACATAGATGCCTAAGCGATGTCTAAGCTGAGTTTTAGAAATGTGAGTGTTTATATGTATATGTAGAGTAGGTATAAGGTTAGCCGTCAAGAGCGGCACATCTTTTGCTTGACTTAAACCGGTTTGTTTATACTTCGTTCTGATAGCAGCGTCACATAGTTCATTCTTTATATTTTAATTTTATTTGTTAATCAATGATAGATAGAGTAGGCAATATCTGTATACAAGTATGGAAAAATATATATATGAGAAGGATTAAAAAAAAACGAGATCACAACTGTGCTTGTGCAGAAAACATCAGACGAGAGTAAAATTTACGAAAATTACTATAATTTTTTTCATTGCATTTTTATATTGATCTTTAGTATGGCTCTACTTTTAATAAACACTCATAAATACAAAGCTCAGGTTGAGCCTCGCGAAGTGTTCTCATTGACACACTTGACTTTCGTTCCCCACGTTCCGATGAATTTTCTAGGCTCTGCGTGTTGAGTTCAACGCCGCACTTTGTTACAGTCGCATCCATGTGCCTCTACAACATTACGGCCTACTAAACATAAATATTTATATAGTAACACATAAATAAGTGTAGGTATATTTATTGATAAGTATATTACTACTTAACCTTTGGTCGTTTTATGATAGGCTCATATTACAATATAAACAAATTGAAACGTTGATTTTATAATATGTTGAAGTTTTATAATTCAATATTAAAGTTTTATAAATATTTTTTTATTTAGTTTCACGTTGTATCCCGTACAGCAGAGTAGACAGAGGGAACCTAGTATTAAGATATTCTGTTTGCCACTTTCAGCCTAATTGTCAAGACTAGACATTGTGTGCCATACTTTATTTTTCTTAATAGAGCGAGATAATTATTAGATATTTCCCCCAAATTGGAATCGAACCTACAGTTATCGCATTTACAATCAGACGTTGTGATGTTTTGCCACGAGGAGAAATAAAAACAGGATTTCCTCATCTAGGGCGGAAAACAAGGTACGAAGTTTCATAACACCAAACTCTCTCTGGGCCACCCTTAATAAAAGTTTATAATGTAAAATGAGAATTATTTAATATATAGAATCTGGAGACTCTTATAAATAAAACTTTTGACCTGACCCCGGTGGAGATAATTACCTAAATTGATTATTAATTTTATAGCAATTAAATTCCGTTATATTCTTAATTATATTTATAGCAACTACATTTTGCATACAAATTATATACTAAGTGTTATACATATTAGGATAGGTTAAGGATGTAAAATCTCATTTCATGATGATTAGTTATTTTTCCTTAAACTTGTTGAACAAAAAGTTTAATCACGAAGCAAATTCGTTCGCTAATAAATAAAACAGTAGCCTCCTGTGAGAAATAAAGATATAAGGAAAGAAAAGCAAAGGTAACATCTACTAATTCTTGGATAAATCTTTTTTTACTTTGTGTCTCTCAGAAGCTAGTCCCGGCGCTAGTAGGTTGTGAGTTTAATTCCCACTCGAGGAAATTAAATATTTAATATTTTCATTTTCATGCTTAGGTAAGGAGGTAAAGTACGGCATTGAGTTTCGCCACTCAACACGCGAAAGGCGTTTCGGCGGAAGGTGGAGAACGGAAAACTTTTCATAGAAACGGAATATCTTAACACTAGATTTCCAGCATCCCTCTCCCAACACTGATATGAGCGGGATTCAGCGTAAAGCTAAAATAAAGTCTCTCTCACAAGGAAGTGGAGAAAAAGCTATAAACTCAATAATATAAAATATAGATATAATATTAAAAATATCCTCAATAAAGGATTTGTGGAAATCCCCTAATACAGGCTCACATGTAGAAACATGAACTATGTATATTTAAATAGCAGATTATATTACATAAGAGTTTATGCATACAAGTTTCTTATTATTGCTGAACGTAAAACATTTTTGTGCCTTTTAATATTTTAAATATTAGTTCTTAACATTTGAACAAAATTGATTATAAAAGTTTTTGTTCTATATTTTATTATATTTTATATTTTCTTTTTATCTATAACTGTAATAAATTGGTATTTTCAAATATCCATTGCAATTTACTACAAAATTATTTAATATATTACATATATGTACATACATAGGATACAATTGGTCAAATAAAAAAGGAGAGTAAGAGGAACCTAAAAAAAATAAAAATATATATGTTCGTTTCTTGGGTATATCTATAAGGATTAACAAAAAAAAAAAGAATCTGTCGTTATTTCAATTCAACATTAAATCGTCTAACTGTTGACGGGTTAGTACCCGCTCAGTGGAATGAAATAAATATTTATTAGGTAACAAGATAAAGCGCGGCGTTGAGTTCCGCCACACAACACACAGAGTCCGTAAAATTGGACGGAAATTAGGGATCCGCGTGTCTTAAGACCAGATTTCGTTTGCAAATTTAATAAGCGAAGCGCGTAAAGCCGGTAGCAAAACCTTGTATTCCACCAACAAACACGTTTCATTTAACACGTGAATATTATCTAACTAGTGTCGTAAATATACACATATATGTGATTGTAATAAAATATTTTAATGTAAACGTTAATTGATTTACTAATTAACACTATTGTTGTATTTTTAAACGAATTAATTTGAAATAAAACAAAAATATTGTCCAGTTTTCGATTTTTGATCGGTTGAAGACTAATTCGTGATGACTGTAGGTTCAAATATAGCTCTCATATTTAGTACAAAGATGTTTTCTAAGAGTCCGGCCAAAAAATTTTCGCCTTTTTGAATATATATATACTATTTTGAATATAGTATGCAAAGTAGTAAAAGGCATTACGTTACAAGAAAGTAAATCCTCTAAATTAGATCTAAATACGATTCAGTTAAATTTTCCCACAGTTCTTCTTAACAAAACTGCCTTCCGAACTGGTGGTAAATTTATGTTCATTCAGCGATTCAAAACGTCCTTGCAAAAGTCCATTTGTATAAATAATATTTTAAAATTTGAATATATATGTAACACTAAAAATGTGCACGGTTATATTTTTAGATATTTTACAATGTTACTTAAATATGCAAAAAAAGGCGAGATTTTGCTTCTACCTGTAAATTAGTAAGGTCTTAAAATTACTTAGGTTTAAATTTATTATCTGGATTAACAAATATTTAAGACACGTTAAATAATGAGATAAAAGATATTTTATCAAATTAATTATCTCAATGAGTGTTGTCGAGTTATGTTAAAACAAACAATTTTTTTGCACGAATAAGAAGTAGAACAACATTCTTGTATTTATTTTTTACGTCTCACTGATGACTGATATAAGTGACTGGCTTTCATCCATTTCGCCTGCGCGGTCAATTGGAAATACCTAAAACTCGTATATGACACAGACTGGTACAAGTTAACACTAGGTTTCCCCAGTCTATCCTGCGGGAAAGAACGTGAAATTTAACATGACGAGGTCCTGTATTCAATATTAAATTTGTTTCTAAGTATCTTTGTACGGAGCAAAACATAGTAGAACTATATTTATACAACGACAACAAAATACGATAATTCGTTAAAATTAGATAATTTGAGTGAATACAAAAATAATAATTATTTAAACGAGCCAAACGACCCTTACAAAACATTTAAGTAAATGATCAGGAAAAGGATAATTACGTGAGTAATTACGAATGAAACTAAGTAGTTTCAGTCATTATTTTCAACGGCAAGGTAAAATTTGTTTAAAATTATTGTGAAGATAAACATTTATAAGGGGTATAGGTAAGCGTTTACGTCGGCGCAACGTGATGTTAAGTCTCGAATACACGTTAGTTTAAGAATATTCCATATTTCCTTTTTTATATATTTTGCCCATTTCGACAATGGGTCATTTTTAAAAAAATCTGATTCACGCTCTATCCCGCTCACAGCAGGCTAGGCAGAGGGAACTTGGTGTTAAGACACTCCGTTCTCCGCTTTCCACCGAATTTTTCGAGGCATTGTGTGTTGGTGCCCAGAGAGGAGATATTAATAAATAATAATTCATTCTCTCGAGTGGGGATCGAACCCACAACTGTCGCGTTACAGTCACATCCTTGTGTCCCTTCGCCACGACTACGACGACGACGATTTTTAGGTAATTTATAAAACATTTATTGTTTATGCGATTATTTTATTTTTTTATCTAAAAATCTGTTTCTGTACCTGTCTTAAAAATGATTGAAGACTTTCAAAATATGTATAAAATTTCAAAATAAAGTAGCCAACATTTCGATTTTGTCGGTTTATTGAACCGGAACAGGTAGGATCGTTTTACATATTTTAAATTTTTTAGTTTATAAGCTTGTATCTTTATGTAGACACATAAGGGTGTTTAAACATGCATAGTTTAAAAATAATATATTTATTTTTTATAATTAGTTATGTGACTCGAGAAATCAGCAAAAACTGGGGAACGGAAGTGTCCGAATGGGAACGGAGTGTTTTACCACTAGGTTCTCACGTTACCTCTGCTAACGACGAGTTATCGTTACCGAGTTACCGAGTACCGTTGGGACAATAGGTTTTATAAAATATAAATAAATTTCGAGAATTAATAGTCTAATATGTACTTAGTTAAGACTGTATGCACACTTACTAACTTGAAAGTGGGACCCTTTCAGAGGTAGCGCCAACTTAAGGTACACGCTCACCTACGTTAAAGTAGAAGTTGTATTTAAATATGTTTTTAAGAATAAGGTACAAAATGAAAATCGTTTATTACCAGACCCTTTACGTCTGCCTTGTCAGACAAAATTTCAGCTTAGCTAAAATGACGTAGGTGTGGGGGTCCCGAGATCTTGCGCTATTAGAACTATTTGAATTACTTTCAAAAACATTATTTTGACGCAATAAAAACCAAATATAACACTCCCATACATACACATGTTGATCTACATATGAGTATGTATGTAAGTAGAAAGTGAACGGGTCACGGACCTCTAATCGAACGTTGCAAAGATAAAAATATATAACATTTGCAATATAGTGGATTATGGTAATAAATGTATAATGTGATTAAGCGACTGTATTTATTATATTTTTTTAACTTCAAGGTGTATCGACATATATATGCGAGCATACAACAGGGTACGCAAAGGGACCCTGGGAACCTAGTGTCGCTATTAACACTTTTTTTCCTGTCGAATTCTCGAGGCATTGCGTGTCGAGCGGCGTAATTGAACGCCTTGGTTTGTTAAAATATTTCATATCCTCGGTTAGGAAACGAACCCACAGCGGTCCCGTTTATAGTCTCAATCTCAATCTCAAAGTCACACGCTTATAGCGCCATGACAGACTATATAGTACTGTAAACAAACGAATATTTTATTTGATGGATTTGACTAAACGCAATTTGTGTGGTTTAAAGTGTCACTGGAGGAAATATTTAAATTTATAACATTACCCACTTTTTCCCTGGATTGATGACAAATCTCTTTGACGCAGTGGGGTGCTAATGACTAAATATTAAACCGCTATAGTTGTAAAATCACTCCTCGCTCGGGCTAACCTATCGGTTATGTTATAATTATTTTCACTTTAAATATGCCGTTAAGTTCCGTAACACATTATGCTACGTCTCAAATTCCAGCGGAAAGAAGAGAATGAAAAGTTTTACATTAGATACTCTTTACGTACCTTACAATCACGCTTTCACGCTTTATCCCGTACAATCACGAGTCGCTATATTTACCTACGTTCGTGATAGTTAATATGAATAATATTTTCGTTCATATTTTACCAATACACAATTTAGACACCTTATACTAAAGAGGATTGAACTCAGGATACTAATTAAAAACATGTTTACTAAGAGCAATGCCTGCAACATGTCATGTGAACTGAAATGTGAATACCGTTATATCAAGGATTAAATAGTTGGTCGGGTCTTAGATAAAAAAAAAACCACTCGTCGTGGATAGTCAAGCGTGTATAGAAAAATTATAATATTTTTTTAAGTACTTCATTATAATAAGCTGTCAGTGCAAAATTAAATTTGAGATGTTAAACGATTTTATATAAGACATTTGATCAATTTTATATATGAAATTTAAATTATATTTGATTTATTGATAAGTCTGATTAGGAAGTAGATTAGAGAAAGAAAAGGACATTAATTTGTAGAAACTTCACTTCACGCCGTATCCCTCATACATAGGGGGCAGAAGGTACTTACTTTGTGTACTTGAGACACTCTAATTTTCAAATCATTGAACTTTGAGTGGGATTCGAACCCACAACTGTCGCGTTTAGTATAAGCCACTGTACCGCTGCGCCACGACAGTTTTACGGTGTAGTTAACAAGCAAAACATTATAATAGGTAAGATACTAAAAAAAATTATACCGCTACAAAACAAATAAATATAGATATAAGTAGATAGATAGATCAACACAGCTCCCTTCCATCAATGATTCATTGCAATTAAATTTAATTTATTTTTTTTAACAATTTAAAATTACAAAGAAATTTCTATAAATACAGTTATAATTATGTTATTATTGAAAAGATTATTGAAGAAGAAACAATGTAACACTGACTCAAAACTTGGTTCACATGAGAGAGTATGAGTTCAAATACCATTCGGGGAAATACATATAATGTTGCATATAATTACAAAAATATTTTTTTGCAAAACATATCTTTAAACACGTATTATAAATGCGGGCGTAACTCGTTTACGTATCGAGTAAATGAGTCATGTTATTTTAAATAAAATTATCATATGTCGATAATAATTACATAGGTATTTTTGTTACCATAGAAAGTTGTGAACGTCACACTGTAATTAGAATATTAAACTGTACCTACTAGAGGTGCATGGTTTGTTATCTCCGAAAACTCCTATTTTTATAGCTCCGCATCGTAATGTTAACAGGGTTACCGTTATCCACTTTTCGCCGACTTTACGGGACCTTCATGTTAAGTGGCGAAACTCAACGCTGTGCTTTGTATTTTTGCCAGTAGTGGAAATCTAAACCACAATCGTCGCGTCAGACTGTGAACCGCTGCGCCACGGTGGTATCATTTAAAATATTAAAGATTAACAATATACTATAGCACCTATATAGATTTTAAACGTTACAGGATTTTATTTGCAGATTTCTTGAAGCTTTGCAATAAATTTCAACAATATACAGCAAACTAAAATAGTTTAATACAAATATTCGCTTAGACCTAGCAGCGCCCTACTAATAAGCGAGGTGTTATGCAAGAGGTCGTGGGTTCAAATTTCGTACGTCCTAATCTATTGACATTGACGTTAGACGACGCTGGCTAGACATTAATATAATCATAACGCATTACGATAGCAATATTTATATAATTATGACGTTGAATTTTCTTCATCACTCTAAGTTTTATTTAGGTTTTCAGGCTTAAGAGTTTAGTTTTGTTAATTTAGTTAAATTAAAATGAAACAAATTATTTTTAGTACCTACGTCATATGATAATTCATATGGTGTTATGATAAAATAGAAAAAAAGAAATTGTGGAAATGAAATCAAAATAACAATTTTAATTATTGTTTACTCCTATTAGATAGTAACTAAATGTGACAATTAATATATAATATTATTGAGTAGACCCGCGCGCGAGTAACTCAACGCTGCACTTTGTCTGGACAGAGCTGGGAAATGAAAATAATTTATTTTTCCGAATGGATATCGAATCCACAGCCATCACGTTTATAGGCACATGTTATCTCACGACGCCATAACGGCGTCAGATAGATCTAACTAACAAAATATTATAATAGGTAAGATACTAAAAAATCACTAAACAAGAACAAACAAATGTTAAGCATTACATATATAAAATCCATAAATCAACACAGCTTCCTCCAATGATTCATTGCTGACAATGTGTTTAGTTTTTATGCATATACCTACATTTACTACATACGCCTATACATACATATTTATATGTCTGTAGACTCTCGGTAGAGTTCTGCGTATAGAATCTTTTAGTGAATTATGTATAAAAATTTTCCACTTTAACATTCGTAAATAATTTAAACCTCAATAGAATATATAACTAAATTAATATCATTATGATATCTTATTGAAATGTAAATAAGACACGGCACTGAATTTACTCAGATGGTTCTGAGTTCAAATCTATTCAATTTTGTTAATTGAATAGAATTTGTTTTATAAACGGAAGTACAAGAAAGTTAAAAGCAAAGAAACCGCAACGATCAGCCATTCGTGGGGAACGGAGTGTCTTAGCATTAGGTTCCCTCTGCTTGCCCTGCTTTAAAAAAAAGTGTGCAATAACACTATACAATTCCTTTCCATCTATTTAGACTTAATAGTGACATAGAATGTTAGACATCTGAAGACAATTAATCACACGGATTTTTATGTCCATTGATTAACAGCGGCCGTGACCCGCGTACAATCCGTTTGTAACAGATCCGAATCTCATAATCTCTATACTGACAATCAACTAAACGGCTTAACTCGCTCGTTTCAAACTGACATGACTGACTGACAAGTTTCTTGCAAAATTTTGTTAACTCTAGTTTTGCTTTCGACTTTCATTGCGTTATTACTTTGTTATGGTATAATAACCATCTTTATTTATATGAAAGAATGTTAATATTTTGTTAAAAGTTATAAAATTGGGTTAATTATTTCATAATTATATTATAGTTTATAATGTTTTCCCGATGCATAGATTTTTTACCCTACCTATTAAATAATCTCAACTTATAGTCATTCATAGGTTCAAAATGAAAATAAAATCATAAATTTTTAAGGATATCGGAGAAAGTAAAATGATTACTAGAATGCTTTCTATGTACTTATTTGTGAAAAAATGTGATTTGCTACCTTTTTAAATTTAGCTTATCATAAACTATATAAATCAGTTACAATTATATGAACATTTTCTCAAAACTCGTTCCATACAATGATGAAAATTTAAAATTTTATCAAAATTTGGTACGTACATTTTTGAGATCGGCTAGTAAACACGCAATATCTTGAATTTTTTTTTTTTTTTGATCTTGAAAATTGAGCGAAAAGTTGGGAATAGAATGTCTTAATACATACTTGGTTCTCGTGTCTACTTTTTTAAGTGTTGTTTTTAAAGTTACATAAAAACATTTCAAAAAAGTTTTCACCATATCAAAATAAAATCGAACCTACACCAACTAAAACATCCAGTCAAAATAACAACAATATAATAATAAAAAAATATAACAAAAATTAAAACAAACCACAACATTTTCAGCGGTCACAATGAGATGTTGTCAAACTGCGCGGCCAGTTGGTAGCGAGGTTAATTCAGCTCGTTTAGATAGTTAATTGTAGGGCTTTATGCGTCATAGCTTTGAAATCAACTGAATTAAATGCCTGTGAGAACTTTTCTAATGGTATTTTTGTTGATATTCTCCTCAGTAGAATCAAATAATAAGATAAAAAAATATTTTTCTTATTTTTATATATTTCTTGTATATTGAGTAAAAATTATAGCTTATATAGGTACTTGATTAATTGACAAGAAATAAATCTGGAGTAACTTCTGATATATCTTATAAAAAATCAGGGCTTGTGTTCATGTCTATTGAGCATTATATCAATATCTATAAGAGTGGAATTCAAGTCCAAAATGCGCCAAAATGTGGTCAACAACCAATCAAGTTATATTAACGAGACGGTTATCAAGAAATAGGTAATAATTCTACATAGCAACTTCACGTTTTTCCGCGTAGCAGCATAGGCATAAGAATCCAAGTGTCAAGACGCTCAGTTTCTCACATTCCGCCGAATTTTCGAGATATTCCGTTGCGAGTGGCGAAATTAACCGTGCGCTTCGTGTATTAAAGCGGAGACAAAATACTAGAGAAAGAAGAAACAATAATTCTACATGAAATCACTTTACTTATATTCTTTAGGTACTAGCAACACGTTCTTGGCTTCGCCAGCTAGTACTAAACAATTAATTATTTTCTCATCTGAATTACTTTTTATGATCGCATGCAATTCTATATTGACATAACTTTTTTATTTATGACCCGATTGAAATAAAATAAACACATAATACTAAGGGAAATTTGCCAAAATACGAAACTGAACACTGCATTTACATTGGCTAAGCAGTTTCTGTGCCTAGCAAACAACAGAACAAACGCAAAAACAAACAGTTAAAATTTAAAATAAAAAGTTGATTTGGGTTCTATTACATTAATAAATATCCCAATAACATTTTTCGTCATATATCTTCCATATATAGACAACGATGAGTTACAATTTTATTAAAGGTATGTACAATTATTATCTGGTATAGCCAAATTTAAATAATCATAAATTTTTATTAAAATTTTTGAAAGAGTTTCTTGTGATGGCATGACATTGTCATATGTCAAAAAATTTGGCACTCAACACGCAATACCTCCAGAATTCGGCAGAAAGTGGGGAACGGAGAGTCTCAACACTAGGTTCCCTCTGCCTACCCTGCTGTGTGCGGGATACAGCGTGAAGCTGATTTATTTATATAATTTGGCACATTAGGAAGTAGCGACGAGTGAACGAATAACTTAATATGTTAAAACTAATGACGATTACGTATTTATTATTTATATTATTCATTATTGAAAAAGTTCAAAATGTAAACAAAAACAGTATGTACGTCTGAGTGCTCGTGGCAGTCAGTCGCATTATATTTTTAATTAATAATTAAGCGCAATTAAAGCGCTGGATGCCAAACGTGAACCTATATAACTATTTGAAACTAACATTCCTTATGATAAAGGTGATTAAAATTAAATACAAATAATATTATGTCATTATTTGCTTAGTATAATAATTTTTGTATATAAATTATTAACTACAAACAGACAGTCACAAATACCAACCACGGGCATTATACTATTTTAAATATTAGCTATGTAATTATTTTTTTATTTGAACGTAGCATGATTTGAACTCGAGCATTTTTAATTTTCATTGAAATTCCGCTACGTTCAATTTTTTATAAAAAAAAACAAAAGGATGTATTTTTCTTCCCTAGATGTGATTTAGCCAAGAACAACCAACAACAACAACAACCGTCGCCAAAGATCTGATACATCTTTTGTTTATCAGTTATTTTATAAAATTATAATAAAGTTTATAACTAAAAGTTTATACTATCTGTATATTAGTTTCTAATAAATATGATTGATTATAAATTGATGCAGGCGGCGAACACTTCAATTGATACCCTTTTTACATTAAAATCGAGTCAATAGGGGCGATGTAGTACTATATACATAGGTTCAAAATAGAAGTGACAACGTGACAGTGTGAGAGTGACACAATGGTGAGTGACTCAGGTGCGTTATAAAACAAGTTCTTAAAATTATATATTCGTCGTCTTCAAGAAAGTTCCTATGATCTAAAACGTTAATTATGTATTTTTTCCCGATTTTTATTCGTACATAATATAGGTATAGAAAAACTAGAGTTAAAAGATCTCATGCTGCACATTCCGTCTGATATCGAGACATTGCCCATTGTGTGGAGGAACTTAACACTGCGATTTATTACAATAAATATTTGTAACATATATTACAATAAATATTTGTAATTGGTTGGTGTTCTACACTACAGTACAGTTTCTACAAAAATACTGTAAGAATTTTATAGGAATTTAAAAGGAGAAGATTTTACTGGTTTGGCTGGAGGTCTATCTTTTAAGTGAGATTATTTATGAAAATAAACATTTTCCATTGACAATATCCATAAAAATTAAAGATCTGAAACATCTAATTAACAACCAAAACCAACTCAAAACAAAAACTATAAGAAATAATGGACCACCACCACCACAACCTTATATATGAGTAATAGTATATTTCATATTACGACAGGATCCGAGATAATTGTGTTAAAGTAATAAAAGCCCATATTGTGACAAGGTTTCTAAAGGAATTCCTGCAATTGCCATTATGGTCATAGTATACATATACATATATTTGTTATTAATAAAACAGATGCGGGTTCGATGCCGTGTCAAGTACATGTAAAAAAAGTAAATGTTACTTATTTGTGCGGTACTGATTACTGCTAAATGAAATAAAACAGTAGTTTTATTATGTATTAAGATTCTTATGTGCAAATAAAGTGGAGAATGGAATGTATTAACACTAAGCTCTCTGTCTAGTCCGGCTTTCAAAATAATTTAGTTTGTATTCATGGATTCAGGTTTTTGCTTTATAACTACAGAATGCTCTACTTAATAGTTATTATAGCATTTACATAATATGTGGGTTCGATTTCTATTCAGGGATATTATTTATTTTCATCTACTTGCTCTAGTAGCGCGGTGTTGACTTGAGTTCCATGATTCAACACGCAATGTCTCGAAAATAGGGCAGTCCGTGTGACGGGAGTGACTTAAAACATCTACCTACCCTGCTACTTCTGGGACACATAAGGAAGCAGCATTTTTCTATTACCTATACAAAAAAAATACTATATAAAAATGTTATCTTTTAATTTTAATCAGCTTTATTGTGAGAATGACATTTAAAATAATAAAATATTCACAAACTAATTGTTTATATTGTAATAACCAAGATTTTTTCTCAATTGTAATAAAAACATTTTACATAGCGTCTGCTCAAAGTAACAATGTGTTATAAGATGTTCCCCTCTAACGCTGTCCCCTAGCAATTTGTAAGTATATAATAGGAAACGATGAAACCATCATCAGTTAGTCAGTATCTGAGTAAGTCACACGATAGTGGGTTCGATTCTCACTTAGTACAAAAATTATGTATATTGAGGTTCAGCTATTCCGCCACTCTACATAAATATTTCAAAATTGGAAGCGGTGATTAGACTGTGTTTTACTACACGAAACGGTTACTATCTCAAAAATTAACCGAACTGAGAAATATAAGAATAACTATCTAAGAATCTATGAGTAATGTGACGCAACGGTTACTCTATTTTACATTAAATGATAATTATTTGCCTTGAGAATTGTGATAACATTATAAACAAGATTGTAGTTTTATAAGAAAGTTAAATAACTTTAGGTAATAAGTATTATAAAATATTTTTGAATTGAATTCGTACATAAGTATTTATAACTAGAGAACCCCTATGAAGCGTGAAATACAGATTGCCATAGCAACATGTGCTCGTGACATAATCTTTTTTATTTTATTAATTTAATGTACTTTTTAAAATTCAAACTAAACTTAAACTTACTTTTTAAAACTAAAACTTTGTGAAACTCAAAGCTGCGCTTTGCCTCGTCACATTCATTTCCTCGAGTGGGAATCGAACCCACAACTAGTGACGTTTACAGTCACACTCTGATTCTACACGCATATACTAACTTTTATAGTTAAGTTTAATAGTATATATGAGGGTAGCCGAGAAAACCTAATGTTAAGACACTCTGTTTCCCACTTTCCACCGAATTTTCGGAACATTGCGTGTTGAGTGGCTAAACTCAACACCGCGTTTTGCATAGGCATAGTAACCAGAGCGAAGAACATAAAACTACTCCCGCGTGGGAATCGAAACCACAACTATCGCCGGGTGACGACCTGAAGTACCTATACAAACCTTAAGTATATAAAAATGCGGTAAATCCCGCTTCATCCAAATTACAATATGACCACATATTTGTATGTAAATAATGTAATTCTGTATACTATAAAGTACCTACGTCACTAACATTACCGCGTAAAGCTTATATTGTTCATTTGAAATCTAGTTAAAGGTTGATTTATTATTATCGTTAAACCAATGCGCCGGCGCAAATCACAATTCTATAACTGAGAAGAAATTGCTTTACAATAGGTATTTGTGTCACGGAACAGGCCTTCAGATATCTTTCCAATGTCTTTTTTCTTTTATGATTTTTTTATAAACGGTACCTACTTTTTATAAAAGTGAACTTTAAATTATTTCTATGAACGCTAACCGAACTGATTGTATCGAACAGCTAACTATTATAAATACAACTAGAAACTTGCATTCCCACCGTGTTGCATTAATAACGATAAGTAAGTAAGCGAAGTTAAATTCTCCGTTCTTTCCATTTTCTACCTTATTTCCGACACTCTTGTTACCAGAGTTAGGCAATAAAAATGCCCTCAGAAAAAAAAATAACCAAACAGTAATTAAAAAGCGAAAATTTAAGAAACAAATGTAACATAATTCAAAAAATATATAATATAATATGAAAGAAAACATCTCAGTTTCTCACACACTCACATAAGACCACAACAGCCAGCGCTAGTAAGTAAACAATAGGAACAAATGCAACCGTAAAAATTGCAACTAATCATGCAACCATTATCAAGGTCAAATACTACATGCATACATGTAAAGAGATTTATTACTATAATACGATAATCGATATACGGATATAATAATGTAGTGGAACTAAAAAAAATGTATTGAAAACATATACTTACAAATATTAAAATAGCTTCAAACTAGCACTCGCGTATAGCATGGTAAGGAACCTAGTGTTAAGATAGTCTTGTCACCAGACGGGGTAAATAAAAATAGTTCATTCCTCCGAATGGGAATTGAACTCATAACCGTCTAGTTTATAATCAATTGTTGTGTTGCTGCGCCGCAACGGTCTTTAACACCTGTAATCTTAATTCTTATTACGCATTTACGCGTAAACTATTCAACTGACCGTCACGGAATGTTCTATACAAATATGTAAAGCATTGTCACGGACATAAATGTTAAAAAGAAAATAATATTGATGAAAAATACACAAAAATGAGATTTTAAACGTACTTACATATCCCATCAAAAACATAAATGTGATGTGAGAGCCAAGTTAAATCTTAAGTAATGCGTCGTTCTCGATTTCACCAATAAAAATGCGAAATCTATATTGGTGCCGAGTTCTGTGCTCAATCGGGATAAAATTCAAGCTCTAAATTTCACCCGACAATGTTTTACGTACGATACTTGGTTACAATATTTGGTTTAGTCTCTTGTGAAAAAAAATATTCAGTTTCGCAACCCAGCATCAGTTTATTATTACTAAATCGGAAAAAAACTAGAAAATAAATGCAACTTCTGTTAATTCAGAAATGAAATCAGTTATAAGAAAATATAAAGAAGGTAATGTCACTTAGTTATGTTCACCTTGTTGCTTCCAATTAAAATTACTTTCTACGATTATCGTGAACCAATAATCACTTGTTATCTTGAAATTGCGCTCAATTTTAAATTAATTACGCTTATAAACTTTTTAATTTCACTATTAAAAATTAGTAAGATTTTGTTTGTAAAAGAGGGTATACTCTATATTATATAATAATGAAAAGATGTCTTTTTGGGGCTACATATAAGGCTGAAGCATACCCGTTTAAGTAAATGTTATGTAAGTACCTAATCTTTATAGCTTCACGCTGTATCCCGTATATATAGAGGTGTAGGGAATCTAGTGTTAAGACACAATCTCTCATTATTCGCCCAATTTTCGAGATTTAAAACTCAATGGTGCATTTTCTCTCGTTACTAGAGCGAGCTATTGAAAATAATTGATTCTCTCGAGTTAGAATCGAACCCACAACCGTAGTTTTTAGTAACCGTAGTTTTCAGACTACTGATTCCTCACTTATATATTACAAAAATATATTTGATTGTAGTTTGAATTTCAATAAATTAAGAATACAACTAGTGCCATTGTTACTGTAAATGTGCTCATTAAATAACTAAGTATTTCTTATAAATTCAGATTTTAGAGCGCAATAGAAATCTTAAACGCATAACTCGTAATGACGGAACCAAGGAGATTTATCACGGTACGAAACTTAAGCGAAACTTCGAGCTAAATCGTATATACTACATATTTATATAGAAAAATAAATATACTTTATACTTCATCGCGATTGTTGGTAAACTGAATCATAGATATGTTATTTTAATTGTTTCTGGGAGATGTGAAGTATATTGTTTAGATTAAAAATCAGCTTCACGCTGTATCCCGCACACTGCAGGGTAGGCAGAGGGAACCTAGTGTTAAGACACTCCGTTCCCCACATTCTGGAGGCATTGCGTGTTGAGTGGCAGAACTCAACGTCGCGCTTGTCCTCGACATCAGAGCGAAGAAATTGAAATATAAATTTAAATAAACTTCTCCTCGAATGGGGATCGAACCCATAGCCAGTCGGTTTTACAGTCACACTTTGTGCCGCTGCGCCACGACTGGCCTCATTGTTTAAAATCTATATAATTGGGAATTGAGAAGGGAATTACTAGACTGACGACTGACTTACTTCTGTGTTCTCCAATCTCTGTCATAATTGATAATTTATACATAATAGTTATGTTGTTTATTAATTTTTATACATAATTATTCATCATTCATAGCAATGTTCGTATATTAATAACTTGAATTTTATTCATGAAGAATATCAAGATGTCCTTCTAGACTTCTAGAGATAGATTCTGATATTTTTAGTAAACATTCCATTGTTTAAATTAAATTTTCTATAAAAAACGTAATAACGTCAGACT
>DWQW01002555.1:0-26286 GCA_018249695.1 Heliconius erato demophoon | reverse complement strand
GCTAATGCCTTGAGTTCATTCAAATGACGATAACTTTTTTTTTAATGAACCGATTTTGATGAACCAAACTTTAGAACCTAAATTGAGTTAAAATAAAGCAATTGGTGAAATTTTCAAGTAAATCGGTACAGTAGTTTCAGAGAAAAATGCGGACAACAATATGTCGACAGACAGACAGACAGACAAGAAATTCAAAAAAATCTTTTTGCTTTCTATTAGTCTTTTTAAGTGTCCCTCTATCCATTTCAGTCAAAATTACTAAATGTACAGACAAAATATTTTTACTGTCTTATTATATTCTATATTATAAATACATACAGCTCCTCTAGTGGAGCTCATCTGAAAAACTCTAGAGTAAATTCATAAATAGGTACGTACATACACTGTGAATGGTACATATATTTTATTTCATTTCGGCCTTCTCCCCAAGTTTGTTTGAGGGAACCTAATATATTCCGTTGTTCAATGGTATTTTATTCAATTTCACGCGCATGCAGGAGGGTAGGCAGAGGGAACCTACATTCTCCTATTTTCTGCTAAATTCTGGAGGCATATTGAGTGTCAGAAGTCAACGCCGAGGTTTACCTCGATACTAGAAAATGAAGAAATGAAAATGAAAATGAAATCTAAATAAATCTTCATTTTCTCGAGTGGGGATCGAATCCACAACCAGTCGCATTTACAGTCGTACACTTGTGCCACTGCGCCAGGACGTGCATAAATTTATAAAATAATAATTAGTACAAAGTATAATAAAAGTTCTTGAGCTTAAATATTCATGATTATTTATTTCTCAATTCCTAAATGTCTCCGATGTTTGATGAGATGTACCAAAACAAAAACAGTAATAACTGAATTAAACTTTAAAAAGGTATAAATTTTATGCCAAATCGCTATAGCCACTTTCTGCACAGATACAACAAAAATTATAAACGTATACGGTGAGAATGAAGAAGAACGTGCTCAGCTGGTTTGGGACGATCGAATGAGTGATGAAAGAATAGCAAAAAAGATTAATGGCAGAAAAGTGAGCGGTAAGAGAGGTAGGGGGAGACCCCGGTTGACCTTCGAAAACATAGAATCAAAGATACTGGAGGAACGTCACGTAAAAAGCATGACGACCCCCCATAGGAAGAAATGATGACGGGACAAAGGACGGAGAAGGGAGGTATGGAGAGGTTGATGATAGTGGACGAAGCAAAAGAGGTATGTAGATACCTTAGCGTTTGGCGATTCGTGCTCTCTTACTACCCCATTAGGGATACAGCGTAAAGCTAAGTATGTAATTAAAGTAAATAAATCAAACCCATATCCATCTCTTGTACTATCAAATACTTATCAACTCCAAGACGGTGTATTTATCTAGTATTTAATTATTTATTCAACGTCTCAATAGCAATCTTTTCCACAAGCTCACTTTCCAAAGTTAGCGGCAACTTTGTTTTTCTTTCGACGCTAACTGGATGCCGCCTCGTTCTATCCGACGAACTTAATCCAAGTTTAATGAACAATACGACAGGCCTTTAATCAAACTTGGAAATTTTCAAAAATTCTTATTTTGTAGAATAAATCTTAAGCAAAAGTATTAAGAATCCATTTTCTATGTATTATTTGTGAGAGAAAATACCTTCTCTAAATTCACTACAAACTTAAGAAAAACCTATTTAACTGACTTTGACTGTATTATTTGTTTCTTGTTTTGCTATGGATATAGAGATTTAGATTGATTCACTTGGTAATTTAAGCAAACCATTTTAAGTTTAAAAACTTAAAGTTCCAATACTTATACATATAAAAGAAATTTTTAAAGTTAATTAGATTTGAAATTTAAAATAAGCTTGTTGTGTTTTTAGTTAGGGGCCCGAATAGCCAATCTTCTGTAATGGCGGGTTGCATTTTCTATCTTATGAGAAGAGCCGCCGTTTTTTGCTACCACCCCTCCCATGCCGGGGGCTGGGCTGAGCCCCAAAATGAGATATGTGTTTCCAATCAACTTATTTTGTTATTTATACCTTAATTTTTCTATGACGCCGTTGTATTGTAACGCAGTTACAACCATTTTGAGATTTTACAATAATATTTTTTAATCTACGATGTGGTCATATATAATATAATATAGATAACATATTATTTCATAATATTTGTATAATATACAATAATAAAAATGTATGTTTAATGTTACATTCTAGTAAAATCTTATTTTATCCTTCCAGATTCACATCATTCCCGGATACTTCCGTTCCCCACTTTCCGCTGAATTTTGAAGGCATTCATGTTGAGTGGCGGAACTCAACGCCATTCTTTCCTTCGTTACCAGAGTGAAGAAGATAAAAATATTAAATTCCTCGAGTGGGAATCGATCTCACAACCTCTCGGGCACCCTGCCTCATGCATATGCTCCTGCAGCTGCCTCTAAGTACCTTTTTCCTCAAAGTATATTTAAACTTAAACACTGTAAAGTAATAAATAGTAGTATTTATTACTTCTAATAATATATCCGGAAGTTATATAGTTTACAGGACAATATCTTATAATACTCATATTTTTATTAGATTGTTAAAATATCGATGTGCTTGTATACAGATTTGTTTTTAATTTACTTATTTTTGTAGACAAAATTTATTTCTAGATTCTACTTTAGATATACCTAATTACATTTTTAAATAAAATTAAAGTAAAAATTACAATAGTCGCAAAATGTACTAATCACAGAAGAAACCGTATTTTTTACGACGACACAGTAGCCGATTTTCCATTATAAAAAGACGTGATCTCATTTCAGAAATATTTTCATTACTGATCCACCCATCTAACAATTCAGTAGAAACTTCATACAAGTTTCTGACGTGAAATGTCGTCGCGCGTCAAACGCTTAACAGAAAATTTTACTCCCCTTTCCCCCTTCTTAGGTGACGTCATCGGGGTACGTCAAGGGGGTTCTGCGCCACTCTGCCAACTTTTAAAGGCCAATCAAAGTTTTAACGTCAAAAATCGATGGTTTATATTTTTGACAAATATTTTTATTTTTTTCCATTTTCAAAAATTATTATTTTTTTTTACTTTTACGCTTATGCGTATATTTAAGTGTAATTTTTATTGGAATATGTAAATAACGATTATGTTCTATATTTATAATTCTTACAGTTATGTAATATAAAATAAATATTTTGTTCCCCATTTTCCACCAAATTCTGGAGGCATTACGTGTTGATTGCTCGCAGGCAACGCGTTTACAGTCACATTCTTGCGTCGGACTGGCCTCGGAGAACGGAATCTCTTAACACTAGGTTCCCTCTACCTACCTTGCTGTGGTTTGTGCGGGATACAGCGTGAAGCTATAAAAAAAACTAAGTACTTGCTTTGACCTACAATTTCTCTTCATTCACAACTTCAACTTCTCACTTACAAGTATGCCCATATAAACAACGATCTATATTACATAGCAAATTGCCAAAGCTAATAATCCCATATTTTGCCATTTCATACATACGTATGTCGCACAAAAACATCAAATGTTAGCGTTGCCGTTGAGGGGAACCGTTTGATATTCTTGATGTGACTGTATACTATCAACTTTATTGGCATTACTTTGCTAAGCATTTTTAGACTTTATTTTATATTAGATAGAGGTTAAAATGGTATTGGTTTTGTGTATCATTAAGGTGGTTTCCAGATCAATGAGTAGAAATTTCATTAATCACAAGTCGCGACAGTGCAGCGTCGCTGGCGTCGTGGTTCAATTTTTTTCCTCTTGCGCCCTTACGCTGGTATCGGACGCGATTTCCTGGGATTCTTGGGACTGGGTGGTCGATATCTAACAATAGATGTAAGTAATTTTCACTTATACAATTATATTGTATGTATTTATGTATGTTTATATAATGGAAATAAAAAATATATTTTTAATTAAGTTGTATAATATGGATGTAATGTCACTGCCTTCAATACAATGTATGATGTGGATTTAAATGTAAAATGGGAGTAATGGTATTACTATTATTAATAATATAAACAATTTCTGCATTACAAATTTTAAAATTAGAAGATTGTCGGAAGAGCTAAATAATAAATAAAATATATCTATAATATAATTCATAATTAAAACAAAATGTGCAATATCACGTAGATATTCGTAACTGTAAATCCGAGATTATAGGTTCGATTCCCACTCTATAATTAAATATTTAAAATATTTTAATTTATTCGCGGTGGTAACAAAGCAAAACGTGGCGTCGAACTCCGCTACTCAAAACTCAATGCTTTCAAAGTAAGGCGGAAAGTGGGAAACGGAAGTATCTTAATGGGAACAGCGTGTCTTAACACTAAGTTCTTAGGTTCCCTCTGCCTCCCCTACTGTGTGCAAGATACAACTTAAAACAAGTAGATATTTACGAATATAAAACACATATACAAATACTCAATATTTCCTACTAAAACGACCCAAAGCGTTTCCTTCCACAATCTTTAGCCTATCGGTAATGTTCTTTATCACATCCAACTGGATGAGGGTGCGCGAATTTACATTTCAATGCATAATTTATCCCATGTACTGTTGGCGGGGGTTTTCTGCGAATAAATATTGCTTTCATCTACCACCCCAGTCACTCCTCGCCTTCTATCGTACGAATAATCCCTCTGGAAGTAAGCAGTTTTAGGGCTTTTTGTACGGTGGATTTGAATGTGCTTGTGTTTCGTTTTCACTTTTTACTAAGTGTTTCATTTTTCAGCTTCACGCTGTATCCCGCATTTAGCAAGGAAGGTAGTGGGAGTATAGTGTTAAGACACACATATTTTTTTTGCAAGGTGCTAGCTGATTAAATTTAGGTAGGTACTTAATCTAAACAAAATAAAATATCAATGTTATCTGTAACACGAGTACCTAATGCCTAATCTCTTCTTAAATTCCCTCTTTGCTGTAGATTTTATACAATAGAATGAACCAACACCAAAACACCAAATAAATAAAAATGGATATGATTATATAAAAAATATTTTTTTCCCTAAGTGTAAAATAGCACTTTAAAAGTGATAAAAATAAATACGGTCATATTAATATTTCTTTCACCTTTCCGCTTTATCCCGTATATAGAAAAGTAGTCACGAATAAACCGGTGTTAAGACCGACCCACCCGGTTTTGAGACATTACATGTAAAGTGGCGGAACTTACCGTGTTTAAGGAATGAAATAAAGGTGTGTGGATTATTATATATAATAATATGTTTCTGTCCTTATTCTTTATTTTCTTTTGGTTTAACACATCCTTAACCTTACCTTTCTTTTAGATTAACACATCCTAAGCATATATCAGTCAAAGACTATAACAATTTGAACATATTGCTTATATGATGCAACAACAACATACATTGTTTAAATATAAACATTTCTCCAAATTAAAATTTAGATCACAATTATCTAGATATTCTACTCATCCCACTTCCCTACTGCTCCTGTTTACCTTTGGGTAATCTAATATAATAGTACTGATTCTTTTAACACTATCAAAAAGTCCATATAAAAAGTTTTTATTATAACATATCCGCAAATAGAGCTGACTCGGCACCAACTTACATTATTGGTAGATCAAGCTCAATTTCACGCATTTCATATAGGATCTCACTTTCTTGCAAGTGTAAAAGCTGATCGATGGCGCGGGACATCGTATAGAGTTACCACCACAAATATTTTGACACATATTTAGCATCGTATTACGAAACAATGGGTTTCCAAACAACTAAAAGCAGCTTCTGTAGGGAGCGTTCAGAAACACGATATCGGAGACGTTTGATAGATTGGTCCCTTGGGCCCGGAAACGGGACGGTAGCTGGCTAACAAAAGTCCGATCAGAAATAAATGTGAAGCCCAAGAGAACTGAATTTACTTGTAATAGTATAGTATATTCACTGCTAGTTTGGCCAGTCGCGGCGTAGGGCCGCTAGCATGTGACTGTAAGCGAAAGGATGTGGGTTCGATTCTCACTCGACGATATGAAAATATTTTATATTTTAATTTCTTCGCTCTGGTGATGAGGCAAAGTGCTGCGGCAATGACTCCAGAATTTAGCGGAAAGTGGAGAGCGGAATATCTTAGAATTAAGCTTCCTCTGCCTAACCTGCCATATGCGGAATACACCATGAAGCTGAAGAAGAAAAAGACTACTGTTTTTTACCAACTTTCATTATTTTACATTTTTGTTAATTAAATATAAAAAAAAAGATTTAATATCTTTTAGTACCCAAAAATAAAGTACGATTTCTTTAATACAATTCAAAAAGCTCATTACATTTTCAGATGCAAACCCGATCGAGATTCCCGAGTGCAGGGAAGCGGTCGCAAAAAGCGCCGCTTTGCGCGAGACTTCACAATGACAAATGATGTGAAGAATATCTGAGGATTTCGAAAAATACTTCATTCCGTTCGTTGCAATCATAGACAATAACTTAAATTTTAAATATTTAGAACATTTCTTTTTAATCTATGGTAACATTTTTTTTTTTCGAAATAGGGTCGCAAAAAGTGCCGCTCAACCAGAACTCCCAAATGACAAATGATGTGCAAAGCTCGGAAATACAAAATAAGTTTGGAAGACAATGATTAAAAATGGAAAAATAATTGAGAAACACGCATCCTTTGAGGGTACCGCATCTATATATACGGGTACCTATTATAGATTATTTTTTTTAAAAATATCACTAATTTTAGTTTCGTATAAATCTAGCTTAAAAACTAAACCGACTAAAAATTAAGAATCTCTGAGAAAAAAATTATATGCGTGACCGTCGTGGCTTAGAAGCAGAAGCGTATAACTGAAAACGCAACGGTTGTTGGTTCGATTCCCACTCGGGGGAATGGAGGAAAAATAATATTTTCAATTATATAAAGCGCGGCGTCGTGTTTCGCCACTCACACACGCAATATCTCAAAAATTCGGCGAAAAGTGGGAAAATGACTGTCTTAACACTAAGTTCTCACTGCCTACTCTGCTATATACGAAATACAGCGTAAAGCTGATTATTTGATTTGATTATTTAATTAAATAGACTACTTACTAACAAATCCAAACAAAACATATCACTTATAAAACAAAACTTAAAACGACATTCTTAGCTAGTATTTTCTCCAGCTAATTCCATCATTGAGAAATGTAATTCCAAATTTCTTCGTCGACACTCCGAACAAAGCCGGGTGGATACCTAACCGATCCTGCGCTGAGAAAAATAGTAGAAAACCATTAATATCTGTCGCGCGTCTCCTTGTTAAATGCATACAATACTTGGAGCTTTTTAAACTCTTACAATGGCGACTTGGCTAAATTAAAAGTTTTTCGATACAAACGCGACATTGCACGGAACTTGAGAATGGGTAATTATTACTGATACTGATCGCATATTAGTCGTATTTTAATTAAAAAAAAAATATATATCAGCTTCACGCCTTCACCTAGTGTTAAGACACTCCGTTCCCCACTTTTCGCCGAATTCTGGAGGCATTGCGTGTTGAGTGGCGGAACTTAAAGCCGCGCTTTGCCTCGATACCAGAGCGAAGAAATGGAAATATAAATTTAAATAAATAATTCATCTCCTCGAGTGGCGATCTAATCTACGACCAGTCGATTAAAGAAGTCACACTTTGTGCCTCTTCGCCACGACTAGTCTCAAACAAAAAAACATTTTGAACGTAGCGGGATTTGAATCTGCGTCTTTTGGAAACGGTCGAAGCGCTCTGACCACTAAGCTATACGTTCTGTGAACGTACGTTCCGGAACCGTATGGATTAGTGGTCACAGTGCTTGGACGGTTATCACAATTTAGTTATTTCAAATATCTAATTTAGTGATTTCAACTATTTAGCTTATTAACACGAAAACTTCAATACAATATCCATAATGGCGATAATATTTACTATTATTCAAATACAACAATAACATTCTTAGTAAAACATAGATAATAAATAACGTAACGGCCATAATTCATTTTGTTTTCAAATCGTGCAACATTTCAATCAATCAGTTTCATTAGAAACAGCTTGTCTTGGAACACATGATTTCATTCGTCCTTGAACGTTAAAACGAAATATATTGCACATTTTCAATTGCAAGCCTATATATAATGGATTCTATTTCTAGAATTTAACACTATGTTTCACAATATCTTGTGATACTAGAAGGTGTGTAAATAATTTATATCTATATAATATATCTATTTATATAATTATATATTTATATCTATATAATATAATAGGGATATCTTAAAATAATTTTTCTTTTAACAAAACCGTGGAGCGAATCCTTCTTTTCTTTTTCTAAGCTTCACGCTTTATCACGCATGTAGCTGGCTAGGAGCCTAATGGTAACACATTCCGCTTCTCACTCTCTGTGTTGAGTAGCGGTGACTTAACGCCGCGCTTTGTCTTGGCATCAGAGCGGAGAAATGAAAATATTTAATATTTAATTTTCTCGAGTGTAGCGAAAAATTGTAATTATTATTTTGAAAACGTAACATTTTTAATATTTGTTATTTTTGTAATAAAGTTGAAAAGTAGTAGTTGATAATAGCCCTTAATTCAAAGTACCATTAAAATATAAAAGTTATTAAGGAAAATTGAACTTTTATTTAATTATGTAACTGCGGTACTATAAGAAAAAAAAATATTACTTAGTACTAATATAATAGTAGAAATACTATCAAATTATATAAAATATAAATATAATATATTTTTAGTTTAATGCTGACAGTACAAGAACACGCAGTACACGTCAACCGGCACAGGTTTGTAAAGGCACATTTGAGTAAAAAAATCAAAATTAATGATAACAGTGGCAGTCAGTAGGGCACAAGCTGAATACTCTTTCATGCCACTGCGTCTATTCTATGTTTTTCTTTTTCTTATATTTTAGTACAAAAAATACGTTCCGGAAATGTCTCGAAACTGAAACCAGCTTAAACTTTTTGTATACAGAAAATGTTTACCTTATATATTCATATCTAAGAAATAAATACAAGAAATTTTACAAGGTAAGGAAAAATATATATTAAATCGTGCTTCTCTTATTTACTATTAATGTTATATAAGTTATAAATATTTGTAGCATACAATAGCTTTAATAGGTTAAAGTTAAGTTAAGTTGAGTTCCGCAACTCAACACGCAATGCCTTCAGAATTCGGTGAAAATTGGTTAACAAAAGTGTCTTAATGGGAACGTGTCTTAACATTAGACTCCCAGATTCCCTCTGCCTACCCTATGTGCGAAATACAGCGTGAAAAAATGCTATACTAATATTACGTAACAAATACAACGATTGCAGGGTCTATTCCCACAGTTCTACTAAGAGAATGAGTTACCCTTTGTTACCCCACTCAAAACACAATATTTTTAATTTGAGTGGAAATAAAAAAAAAATGAGTGACCTTGATACAACTTACCTACAATCTGCATACCCTGCTATAATTATATGGAATACAGCGTAAAACCCGGTTTCCTAGTAAGGTAAGGCCTCGGTTCACAAAATAGAAATGAGCGAGTAATATATGATAGAAACGGATTCCATTTAAATAAAATAGGTTTACATAAAAATATAATTTCATTTCGCTGTATCCCGCACACAGCAGGGTAGGCAGAGGGAACTTAGTGTTGAGACACTCCGTTCTCCACTTTCTGCCGAATTCTGGAGGCATTGCGTATTGAGTGGCAGAACTCAACGCCGCACTTAATTTCGACACCAGAGCAAAGAAATGGAAATATAAATTTAAGTAAATATTTCATCTCCTCGAGCGGGGATCGAACCCACAACCAGTCGGTTTTACAGTCACACTTCGTGCCGCTGCGCCACGACTGGCCTCAAACATAAGTTTACATTGCCATCAATAAAGAGTTTTGTATATTGTAATTACTTCGCTCCACTATCTAGAACTGAGCGAGATCATTTCAACTCTTTTACCTCCCCCCCCCTCTCCCCACATGACTATTTATTGGTGGAAATACAAGTATGCATTTTACTCTTACGAGTTTAAGGTAGTCATTAATGGGTCCGCTACGTTCGCGATGGAAATCGGACTTAAAACGGGTCACCAAAATACATGTTTTTATTGAAAGAGTTTTATTTGAAATAGATTGATGCAATTTTATTGAGTTATTATTGGTTTTTGTAACACATAATATGTTATAACAGATTGAGGTATACGTTGAGGCCAATAGCGGCAGAGGTTTTGGGTTCGATCCCCACTCCAGGAAAGGAAATATTTAATATTTTCATTTCTTCGCTTTGGTGTCGAGATAAAACGTTAAATTCCCAAACTCAACATGTAATTCGTCCATAATTCGGCGGGAAGTGGTTAATGAGAACCTAATATCTTAACACTAGGTTTCCAAGTTCCCTCTGACTACCCTACTATATGCGGAATACAGCGTGAAGCGACAAAAAATGTCACATACACACATTAGACTGAAACACATACAATAAATTACGTAAACCATTTACATTTTAGTTATTAACCGGAAGCACTTTCAGATTTAAGATAAACCCACCACGTTCGTCTGGAACCATTGTCAATCAAACAAGTACCAAGTTCCTATAATCAGTATCCCACGAGCTGTGATTGATTTATCAGTGGGATCGGCTTCAAGTTTACGGGGGCGCTGCTCCAATCATCGTCAGATAGCATCTGCGGTGGACGTATACCTTGTCAATATTTTGACGCATATTCTTATGAAAATAGTATGTTAAAATATTGAATAATTTAAATATTTAGGCTGTTGTGGCGCAGGGGTAGGAGGTGACTGTAATTGCGAAGGTTGTGGGTCCGATTCCCGTTTGGGGATTGAAATATTTATAGGCAATATAAGGCCAAGCGCAGTTTCGCCACTCAATACGCAATGCTTCCAGAATTCGGGGTAAAATGGGAACCGTAAGTGTCTCAATGGGAACGGAGTGTCTTAATACTAGGCTCTCAGGTTCTCTCTACCTACCCTGCTTTGTCCATGAAGTTAAAAAAAATTATATATAATAAGATGTAGGGCTTACGTTTGATTATAAGCATTGTTGTGGATTCGATCCTAATTCTTTTAATTATCTATTTTTTAATGAAGTTATAAATTATTCCAATTTTCCTTCTATTGGTAGACAAAGTGCGTCGTTGAATTCCGCCATTCAACATGCAATGTCTTGAAAATTGGAAGGAAAGTAGCAAAATGACTGTCTTAACATGAGATTCCCTTTGTCTATATGCTTTCTTCAGCATATATAGAGAATGATGCTACTTAAAATATAATTGGTTTAACATACTCTTATAGTAGGGCCTTAAATTGAATGTAGTAAGAAAGAAAGCAAGGGAAAGGATGAAATTATACTCTGTATAAGATAAAGGATGGAAAAATAAATACGTTGATTTTTATGGGAGACTTGATACCTAAAAATCTTTCTGCAGGTCTTGAGCGGAAAAAATATTATAAATAAAAATAAATCAGCTTCACGCTGTATCTCGCACACAGCAGGGTAGGCAGAGGGAACTTAGTGTTAAGTCACTCCGCTTTCTGCCGAATTCTGGAGGCATTGCGTGTTGAGTGGCAAAACTCAACGCCTCAACACCAGAGCGAAGAAATGGAAATATAAATTTAAATAAATATTTCATCTCCTCGAGTGGGGATTGAACCCGCAACCAGTCGGTTTTACCGTCACACTTTGTGCCGCTGCGCCACGACTGGCCTAAAAAATATTTATAATTTGTAATAATTTCTAGCAAATGAAAATGAAATGAAACATTTTTTGAATTGAAAAACTTTTCAACTAACATACAGTGTATCTACTATGCCATATAAAAAGTCTTACATTTACAAAATCACAAAACACCTATTATTCTTACAGTTCTAAATATGTTCTAGTAATAAGTAATATTTAGCTTTAAGAAAAACACTTACTGAAAAAGAACTTCTTGTACTCCACACTCAGCTTTCCTCCCGAATCGACAACAACAGAAAATAAAACTCACAACCACCACATTCACAATCAGTCACTACACCACTGCGCTACAACGACCTAAAATTTTAATTACTTAAATAAACCGAGGCAATCAAGGGAGACCCCGTGACCCATTTTAAAAGTTTCATATTTATATTGACGATCGAAGCGCAAGAACGAGGGGGGTGATAAATGAGGAACATCAATTAGACAAGTTTGAATGTTGCAAATTTTCACCCGACGCAGTTATCATTAGATGAAGACCCTTTTGTTTTGTTTTGTTTTGTTTTGTTTTTGTTTTAGATAAGAAATGTGTCGTTTAAAATTTTAATCAACGTCGTGTTATCAATTATATTATTGGTTTGAAATTAGCGCTTAAGTTGTAAATTTTGTATTGTTTCAAGGATTTATCTTCTAGAAAGAGTTTTTTTTAGGTATTGAGAAAATTACCAAAAAAAATTAAAAAAAAAGAAATATGAATTGCATTTAGAAATGCAACTATTGAATAAATCTCCCAATTTTCGTTTACTATGTCACTATATTTGTTCGGGAACAAAAGAAAAATAACAACAAACTTGTGAAAATCGAACCGATCCTTTTAAAATCGAACCGAAAGAATGATTTGAATAGCTGTGCCGAATTTTTCTGAGCTATATGGTAATATAAGCTACATCAATCGCGTAGAGTTAGGCACTTTCCCTCAACAGCGTCAAGGTAGACAGAGAAAAACTAATGTTAAGACACTCCGTTTCTATGAAGACGCTGTCATGGCGGGACTCAACACCGCGCTGTTGCCTTATTACCAAAGCGAGGAAATAAAAAAAAAATGTATCAATAAATTTCAATTATCCTGAATCAAACCTACAACCAATAGTGTTTACAGGCACAAACTTGTACCACTAAGCGACGACTGACCTCTATTATTTTACTCAATAAATATATAACAAATATTAAGAGTATGTCATTCGAGGCCAGTCGTGGCGCAGAGACACAAAGTGTGCCTGTAAATCGACTGGTTGTGGGTACGATCCCCACTCGAGGAAATGAAATATTTATTTACATTTATATTTTCATTTCTTCGATCTGGTGTCGAGGGGAAACAGCGGCATTAAGTTCCTCCAGAAATTGGCGGCAAGTGGGGCACGGAGTGTTTTAACACTAGGTTCCCTCTGCCTACCCTGCTGAGTGCAGGATACAGCGTGAAGCTGAAAAAAAATGAGCTTGTTAAAAAATTATCCGTTGCTTTACACTTAAATTGGTTTAGTAGCTATAAAATAATTTCATGTACGTAGCATACGTACAACTAAAACACAAGAACACAAAATCTTGTGTACTTCCCAGTCATATACACAAGTGGACCAAAAAAAACACTATTTAAATATCTGTCATTAGCTATTAATCAATTTTCGATAAGCAATTCTAAATGGGCGGGCTGGTATAGCCCGGTGATTTATTTTATATAGACCGACCACTCCAACTTGACCCTTCCCTTCCTACTGATTTTACTCTTTCTATTGTGGATTGTATTAAAAAATAATAAAAAAAGATAGATCATTTAAGCTGGTTTTCGTCTTGTATTAGAGATGGAAGATAGTAGTAGTTGTAAACTTTATATTGTATGACAATAGTCAATAAATGTAAGTGCGATACCACCCAAATATTACTACGAACGTATTCTAAAAATATGTATTTAGATATTTAAATGTAGAAAAATGACTAAATTTTATGAAAATCAACTTTTTTAGATATTAGTTACATACCGTTCCATAGTTAATTAATAATTAACTTCACGCTGTATCTCGCTCACAGCAGGGTAGGCATAGGGAACCTAATGTTAAGACACTCCGCTCTCCACTTTTTTCCCCAAATTAATAATCTTACTAATAATTTTAATTGAATGAATTTCGATTAATATAAGAATTTGAGGCTTGACTATAAGCCTTCATTCCCCGCTTTTTAACTAGGTAAAGCTTGGCGTTAAGTTCCGCCGCTCAACGCACAATATTTTACCTTTATGAAGCTGAAAAAAAATAATTAAAATTTTGTATGTAAAATAATAAACTTAATGTATATAGGCTTCTAAGGGGTTCAGTTTACAATATAAATGAATGTCTTACCGATGTTTTAATAATATTTATTACTATACTAATATAAACTGAAATAGACACTAACGACATCTATGAATAGAAAAATATTGTCAATTTTCACTATATCGCTGAAGAAATTTGTAAAACTGTAATTTACCATCAACGCCATCTATTGTTGAGTAGCATTTTCATATTTATACAGACTATATATCATATTATGTAATTTGTCAAAAATCAAACAACTGCATTTCTTCATTAATATTACTTCTATTTTAGTGTTGTTAGTTGCTATATAATATAAACTTTATTTTATTAAAACATACAAAGTAATATACGAGTACAAACTTTATATGACTTGTGTTGCCATATTAAAATGAATCTAAAACAGTTTTTAGAGGCAAAAAAGCTTATAAAGACTTATAAATGATTTTTATTTTATAAATATATGAATAGATTTTGGCGTTTCGAAAGTGCCAGTTGAATAAG
Organism: Heliconius erato demophoon; assembly: GCA_018249695.1. Lineage (NCBI taxonomy): Eukaryota > Metazoa > Arthropoda > Insecta > Lepidoptera > Nymphalidae > Heliconius > Heliconius erato. Next base: position 11,761 of record DWQW01002555.1, on the reverse strand, counting down.
GTTGTATGGAGAAGACCTGATAATTCTTCTTATTAAGCGTATATGCCTACCTTTATTACTAGAGTAGATTGTCAAGTGCTCAATTTTTAAATATTTAAATATGTTTAAGAACTTTTAAATTAATATTTTAAACAGTAAATATGAGTATAATATTAAACAATCTTGTAAAACTCAAATATTTTGATAGCCCACAATTTAGGTAATATGATTTTAGTCAGCTTCACGCTGTATTCCGCACACGAGTTAAGGAGGCATTGCGTATCGCCGCGCTTTGCGTCGACGCTAGAGCGAATAAATGAAAATATAAATGTAAGTAAATATTTCATCTCCTCGAGTGGGGATCGAACCCACAACCAGTCGGTTTTACAGTCACACTTTGTGCCGCTCCGCCACGACTGGCCTCAGATATATGATTTTAGTGTTTTACTTATAAGCAGTATACAAATTAACATAATTAAAAGAATACAATTAAATAGTACTTTTTTATTTATGAGAGAAAGTTATATACATGGCAAGTAGATACTTTGAAAATTACCAAAATATGAAAAAATATATTTTTTTTGCTTTCTTCTCCTAAAATCCACGAATATGACGACAGGGAAGTTAACTTGTATCATCTGAAATTATTTATTTTTATAGATTTTATCTGGCAATACTTATAAAAAAAAACAACATAATTATTTATAATACCTATATAATATGATAAGATTAGAAACAGATGCAAAATGTTTATTATTCACAAAAGTTGTTAAGTTACGAAAATATATAAAAAAAATATATATTTTAACATTTAAACACCTACTGTTTTATTTCAACATCTTAGTAAGCTAACAAATAATTAAACTTATATATAGCGCTCTGAAAGTACCTACCAACTTTCGATATACTCGCCGCTTCGTCGCAGGCAAAGTTTTAATAAATATCGTATTGACCGGTTGGATTTGTATATATATTCTTTTCTTAAACAACACACATTACTTTTATTACAAGTAACTGTAATTACTTTTACATTTATTCATTTCTTTCTATTTCCAATTATTATTAGAACTATATATTAAAACAAAACCAACATTATACGCAAAGAAATAATAACAATTTAAATTATTTATTTACTTAATAATAAAAGATTTAACTATAAACTATTGTGCGGCGTTGAGCTCCACCACTCATTACGCAATCCCTCCAGAAATCGATGGAAAGTGGGGAACGGAGCGTCTTAGCACTAGGTTCCCTCTGCCTACCCTGCAAATACAACGTGAAACTGAAAAAAAAACCAATAAAATAGTATATTCAAAGAACAATATATTCAAAGAACATCCTTTTATTCGAGTGCATCACAAATCCCGTTACGACGTCATAAATCGCGCACGCCTTAACGGGTTTACGTGGCGATATCGGCAATAAACTGTATCGCCTATTCAGCTACCGTATACATTGTGTAGGATATAACAACGGGAATAATGGTAGCTACTATGTAATGTAAATGGAATGGCGGTGTGTGTTTCAATTTTAAAATATCTTGGAATAAAACAAATGTGAATGAAGGCTTTTCTTATGTTTTTTGAAGTGTAATTCTACGCTAAGAAAAGAAATATATTTTTTATTAAAATAAATTAAATCAGCTTCACTCTGTATTACGCATACAGCAGAGTAGGCAGAGAGAATGTAGTGTTAAGACACTCCGTTCCCCACTTTCCGTTGAGTTTTAGAGGCATTGCGTGTTGTGTGGCGGAACTCAAAGCCACGGTTTGCTTCGACTCCAGAGCGAAGAAATGGAAATATAAATGTAAATAGATATTTTATTTCCTCGATAGGGTGTCGAACCCACAACCAGTCGGTTTACAGTCACACTATGTGCTCCTGCGCCACGGATGGCCTCTAATATTTTTTATTAAACATATAAAAATTGCCGCTACGTTCAACTCTTTAAAAAGTATATATAAAATCACTTTATTACAAGCTCAATTCATGTCTTTGTATTGTAGAAGTAGAAAAGGAAGTGGCGCAGTTAGGATTTATTTGATTGCAAGATTTAATAGTATTAACAATATTTTTTTTTTTTGTTTTATCTATTTAACCAAAAGTGATTAGAAAAGTATCAAAGTTTAAGTTAATGCGAGTATACCTTTTAAATAAATATCATGAGAGCTCATGACCAATTATTAGAAAAATTTGGTGTTTTTTTTATTAAGTTTATAATCAAGACACCCATCACCCAAAATATTTACTTACATTTTTATTTTCATTTCTTCGCTCTGGTGTCCAGATAAAGCGCGGCGTTGAGTTCCGCCACTCAACACGCAATGCCTCCAGAATTCGGCAGAAAGTGGGGAACGGAGTGGACCTTGCTGTGTGCGGGATACAGCGTCATGGTGATTTATTTATTTATTTTTCACCACCCAAAATCAATTGAACCGTTGTTGCTGTTTTTTTTAGTTAAGAATAAATAAAACAAGGATTGCTTAAAAAAATCAGCCAAGAAATATTTATTTGGGTGCTATTTTATGTGAAGAATTTAACAATATTTTATGTGAAAAACGGCAGTTGCATAATATTATAATAGAATTATTACTATATCAATTATTAGATTATTATAAAAGTTTGACAGGAAAATATTATTTAACATTATCATCATAGTATTTATTAAATTTATATTTCCATTTCTTGGCTCTGGTGTCGAGGCAAAGCGCGGCGTTAAGTTTGACCACTCAACACACAATGCCTTTAGAATTCGACAGAAAGTGGGGAACGGAGTGTCTTAACACTAAGATCCCTCTGCCTACCCTGCTGTTTCCGGGATACAGCGTGAAGCTGATTTATTTATATAGTATTTAGCTATAATTTTTTAAGGTTCCGTATCATAACAGGGCAACCGGAATCCTTGTTAGACTTTGCTGCCCGTCTGTCCAGATATCAAGCTGAAATTGATTCAAATATTCAAGTGAACAGTTCTTGTGAGGATCAAACATCTAAGTCAACGCAATAAAAACATAAGAACATGTATAGGCGCGGGTTCGAGTCTCGCTACGTTCAAATTTTTGTACGTTTTCTAAGTAACTCAGTTTTCTAAATAAGTAAGTATACGTCGTTTTTGCTGTATTACTGTAAATTCGCAGCGTAATCAAAACCTATAACGTGCTTTCTGTGGACTTGCTGTTATATAAATGAAGTGATATTAATAAAGGTAAAAATGGGAAAAGTAAAGAAATCATACAAACAACAAACTTATTTTTGTAGTTTATTTGATACAAAATAACTGCATACACCCGCAAGCTTAATATTGTCAACTTATTATGACACTATTATGAAATATGATTACACAATTATGAAATTTGGCAAGAAGAAATAATTTTATATGAAATGTTATCAAATTTGTTAATTTTTTTTATAACTTGTACTTCCAGTTGACCTACAACGGTACGGATCCTCTGTAGGCAAGTTTTATCTGTACAATATATCATATTTCTTGTGTGTATAGCTTCGTTTGAGTTTCACACTGTATCTACACTGCCCCATTTTCTCTTTTTAGCAGAGCAAGGAAATGAAAATATTATATTTTTTTCCCCTGAGTTGCAGTCGAACCCACGATGGTCGCTTCTACCACTACGCCACGATAGCCTCAACTCTTATCATCTTATCATACATAGTTTATTTGGTTTTATTGTTTACTTAAATATATGTCGGTAGTTTTAAAAAGCTGCGAGATGAGATGTCATAGAAAAAAAATATTGTCATTAAAATAAAAAATGTATACTTTTTAATTAAGTTCTTTTTAATTAAGCTCTCACAGTTATTAGCAAATTATAAGTCGCACACCGATATCAAAACATGACTAACTATTTTTTGAACGGAAGTCAATACTACAACCTTTTGCAGTTAAATATACATATTGCAGGAATTATGTATCTATTTGTTCGACTAATTTTTATAAAATCATATTATAGATATAAATGAGTGATGAGTGTAGCGACCCTCTCTCTCTCTGGATTGTTTAGTGTTTTTTTTTAGCTTCACACTTCACGCTGCACACAGCAGAGTAGGCAGAGGGAACCTAGTGTTAAGACACTCCGTTATTCACTTTCCACCGATTTCTGAAGGCTTTGTGTGTTGAGTGGCGGAACTCAACGCAGCCCTTTGCCTCGACACCAGCGCGAAGAAATGAAAAATACATTTTAAATATATATATCATTACCTCGAGTGGGGATTGAACCCACAACCAGTCGGTTTACAGTCACACTTTGTGCCCCTGCGTTCCTTTTAGCGTCCAGTGATCTTTTCGATCGTTATTTTTTAAATTTTTCGTTACTTGATGGATGTTGAAGAAAGAAATTCAATTTCATAACTTAAAAATGGAGATTTCTTTAGTTTACGCCTTTTTCGATTTAAGTGTAAATTTTATTAGCTACTTATTATTATAGGGACAAAATAAATGTGAACTACAACATTTATTGTTTTTTTCTTATAATAACTTTAAATATTATTAACGATAACGACAAAATATAACATAATGGAAATATAATACATGTTAGGTATTTTTTTTATTTTAAACAATGATAAAATATATAAAAATATAAATTAAATCTATTTTCTTAAAATAAATCTAGTTATTAAAAGTATTCGTTAGATATATTTCTGTTATAATGAAATATATGTTTTAAAACTTAAAACTGGCTAATTTATAAAATATGTAAACATAAACAATATGTTCGAGGGGTAGGGGGAATATAATATCGCAGTAGGGGGAATATAATAAACTATAAACATTCGTTTATAGTTTATTATTTTTATTTGTCCGTAAATATCCGCTACCCGAAGATTTATCGTCTGGCAAGAGAGAATGCTAAATATTTATAAAATATTTTGGACATTTTTAAAGTGTAAACATTTAGGAAAGAAAAATACTTATTTAGAAAACGTATAAAAATTTGAACGTAGCTGGACTCGAATCCGCGCCTCGTGGAAACCAATCTGACCACTAAGCCATACCAGTCTAAGCCATATAGTGTTCTAACACTTTAAAAAAGGCTAAAAATAACACTTTAAAAATGTTGAAAATAGACGGCTAAAAAATTTGGAAAGCTTAAATTTTAATGTCCAAGACATCTGCCGTACTCCCTGGACCTTGGTACAAGAGATTACTATTTTTTAGAAAAAAAATCAACTCCGATGAGGCAATTCAAGTCGCCTTCAAAGATTTTATTAATTCCCTTCCGAATGGATCTTTTAGTAAAGGAATGTACTATCTGTGAGATGGCAAAAGTGCATAGATAACAATGGTTCATTCTTTGATAAAATAAATACATTATATTAGAAAATATTTGACTTTTTGTTCCTCTCATACAACGACATAATATATTGTGATTTTTACGTTGATATATTTTTGTTATAAGATTTATTATATTCACATTACACTATTTAAAATTAAGTTCCATAAGTAGGTACACTGGATCTTAATTTTTTTACTTCTTCAAATCATGAATAAAAAAAATATACAAATGTCAGACACATAAAAGATATATAAAAATTATACAAACATCATACATTTAAAATTATATGCATATAATATAATTGATAAGTATCTAAATATAGATAAAGACCAGTCATGGCGCAGAGGCACAAGCGTGGGTTTAATTCTCACTCGAGGAAATAAAATATTTTGATTTTCTCACTCTGGTATTGAAGGAAAACGCAGCGTTAAGTTCGGCCACTCAGCACGCAATACGACCAAAATTCGACGAAAAGTGGTGAAGAAAAGTAATAACAGAGTGTCCTAAAGCTAGGTTTCCAGGTTCCCTCTGCCTACCCTGCTATATGCAGGATACAGCGTGAAGCTAAAAAAAAAAGAAAATTAATACACATTTCAATTTTGCAATTTCAAATCTTCCATTGATGTTCGAAGTAACAAAGTAGCGAGGTCTTCCAGCCGTGAGATACCTGTAGAGACGAGCTTCTGATGAAAATTAAACTACAAAAGCCCGGATCTACAGGGTAGATCACGAATGTGCCAATAAATATTTCTTCTTTAATTTTTTCTTATGTTCTTTTCTTCTTTTTTTAGTTATTGTGTTGTAGTTGCAACTTCTGTTTTCATTGTTCGTTTATTCTTTTATATTCTGATTGTAGCGTTACATCCTGAAACTTAGAAATTATATATGTTAAGAAAATAATTAATTATAAAAATACTTGACGTAAATACATAATAATTAAATAAATTTGTATTAAAATAATAGAAAAAATTAATAAGAATAAAATAAATATTTTCACTTTTCCAAGTCTAGTATATTATATAGATGATATTATTTATAGTCGAATAGTGATCGTTTGTATAGTTTTAATTTATTTTATAACTTATAATTTATTATCTGCTTTATGTTTTCTAAATAGCGCTGGCGAGACATTTTATTTCATAAAGTAACACAAAATTTGATAAAATAAATTTGATACATTTTATCAGATCAGATCCATTCTCATTAAAGTTGTTCGAAAATTAATTTAGTTTCTTTTAAGAGATAATACAGAATAAAAGGAGTTTTGTATAAATATTAAATTTAACATTTAATTATTGTGTAATAATGATTTAAGCTTGTAAAACATTCCGCCACTCAGAAGTTTCTACGTTGTATAATTTATTTTTGTTTTTTTTATGTAGTTTCCCGCTATACTCCGCATATAACAGGCTGGATAGAGGAAACATGGGAAAATAGTGTTAAGGCACTCCGTCTCCTTTAAGACAAATTCGTTCCTCCTTTTCCGCAGAATTGTGAGGCATTGTGTGGTTACTGGCGTGGAACAACACCGCGCTTTGCCTCGCTAGCAGAGCGAAAAAATAAAAATATCGTAATATCTAAACGAAATATATTATATTTACATTTTAAATAATCATAAAATCAATAAACCATTTTATAATTTATTATTTACTAACGAAAACAAGTAAGTATAACATAACATTACAAAACTTAATTCAATATCCTTAATAACTTCCTAAGTAAATTTAGCTTTACTGCTATACGCGAATAATGGTGGCGTATCTATACAGTGAACGTCGCTTCAGATGTTTATAATGCTAATCTTTTGACCCGGATAATCCGTCATTTATAGCCAGCTCTAATATGTGGACTTTAGTCTGTAATCCTATAAATTTAATCAAAGCAAATTAAACCTCCCATTAATTTTGAACGTTATATGCTTATCTTAAAGCAGAGATATACTAAAATTTCTATACAAAATAACTGTAATATGTTTATTTATTATATAAAGTGTTATGCCTAATACGATATAGGATTATATGTTTTAAATAATAAGCTAATTTGAAACTGAGTGTCTTAACACTAGGTTCCTGTCTACACTGCTGTGTGCGGGATACAGCGTGAAGCTGATTAATTTTTTTTTAACTAATAATGTTCCTAATTTAATATTCATGAACAAATAGAAGAATGTAATAAAGGAAAATTATCGAGAAAAAAATCAACCAAGCAATGATGTCAAGATTAGGTTAAATATTTAATTTCCCGAGTGGGAATCGAACCTACAATCGCCGCGTCTACACTCACAAACTTGAGCTAATGCGCCACGCAGCCTTAATTGTAACAATTTTCTAATATCCATATACAATATTGTACAATATAAAATACCTAAACCATATTATATGAAATATCATAAACTAAAATGAAATGGCAAATTCATATAACAGACAAAGACGAACACCGAATCCGACAATCCATTGATCTCTGGAACAAAAAAAAAACAATCTTGAAGATATTTTCGCAAATCATTCCAGGCATTGTCCCGGTAATGTAGTAACGGAGAGTGGTAACAAAAACCTCCATTTAATTGCGTTGGGGAAGCTCGCTGAAAGGAGGGCCTCTTTGTTCTCCCGGGAGGCCTCTATCCGGGGCTGGCTGACTCATCAATTTCCCGGGATTGACGGACACGCAACGATCGAGATTTAGTTTCCTGTCCAACTAATTCTACTCGACGATCTGTCTCTTTACATCCTAAACGCTTGTTGGTTGGCACTCGAGCGAAAAATTCCGCTAAGAGCTTAGTTAGTGTTCCATCATGTTCTAATTTATCGAGCTTAAAAGAGCACTTTTACTAGGTTCTTATATTTTCTGTGTAAATAAATGTCATTTTATTAGATATTATTTTTAATGATAGATTAAATTTTGTGTGTGTAAATAAATGTCATTTTATTAGATATTATTTTTAAGTATCTCCTTCACAAATAAGCCTATGGCTATGTGGATGTGACTATAACGCGACGGTTGTAAGTTCGATACCGACTCAAGGGAGTGAAATATTATTTATTAATATTTCACATTTTGTTAATTACCACCAAGACAAAAGCCCAGCGTTTAGTTCCGCCACTCAACACGCAATAAAAAAATTGGGCGTAAAGTAGGAAACGGAGTAACTTAACATTTGGTTCCCTCTGCATACTTTGAAGTTTTCGTGATACAGCGTGAAGCTAAATCCAGCGTGAAGTCTTTTCAAATACGTAAAAAAAGAACGTAACGCATACAAATAAATTATACAAATTCCCCTGATTGGAGATCGAACACACAACTATCGAATGCACAAACAGAAAATAATTAATTATAACACAGAGAAGAAATTTACGAACGCAATTAATTTTCTATTTCACTAATTCTAATTAAATAGTCAGGAAACCAGCTGATATACTCCTCACCGGATGGAGCGTCTTAATTGATACTCATTTATATATATATTCACAGACGATCAGGTACCTGCCTTTAATGTACATACCATTAGGCTTAATAGAATTTTAACTATAATATCACATTAGATGTTTGTTTGTTTGTTTGTGAGGCACGAGGTGTGAGTTTAAAACCGACTGGTTGTGGGTTCGATCCCCACTCGAGGAGATGAAATATTTACTTAAATTTATATTTCCGTTTCCTCGCTCTGATGTCGAGGTTAAGCGCGGCGTTGAGTTCTGCCACTCAACACGCAATGCCTCCAGAATTCGGCAGAAAGTGGGGAACGGAGTGTCTTAACACTAGGTTCACTCTGCCTACCCTGCTGTGTGCGGGATACAGCGTGAAGCTGATTTTATTTGTTTGTTTGATTCTAAAAATCTTAGAGTTTCGTTTTAAGTTTTTTAATATGATTTAAGTTTGCGTTTAATATTTTAAGTAGAAATATTTAGCATATAAATTTTGAAGCGATCGCAATTTTCGTTTAAATAATTTCTTCTTAGCGTATAAATAATACTTAAAAAGAGAACTTTTACGAATATAACTATATTCTAATATTTTTTTTAAATAATTTCGTTAAAACTTGCAAGTTAACAAGAATATTTAATTTTATAAACATTTTAAAATCAGCAAAGCTAATAAATAATATTGATAAAAAACAAATTGTTCTTATCACTGGTCGAGATCTGTAATTCCCACGAGTGACATTTTGGAGTGACGTTAAACTAGATGCCGCCGCAAATCCCCTGTCTCCGCTAATGCCGTGTGATTTGCTTATCTTCATACCCTATATATTATATAAAAATGTTACATAGATTTATTTATTTTAAACGTTATATAATACTACTAAAGTTAATAATGAGGCCGTTGTGGTGTAGCGGCACAGCGTATGACTGTAAACGCATAGATTATAGGTTCTATTCTGACATGGGGTAATGAATAATTAAAGACAAAGCGTGGCGTTCAGTTCCGCTACTTAATTAACAATATTGCTAAAGTGTGGCTAAAAGTAGAGACAAGACTGCCTTAACATTAGGTTCCCTCTGCCTATGCTGCTAAATGCGGGATTTGGCATGATTTTTTAATTCAGTTAAAACATGAATTTAACTATGAAAGTTATAAATAAATAAAAATATTTGTCTAAGCATTAAAATACGCTATCGTAAGAAAACCAGCCCGAGATTAGAGTCCCAACTGAGATAACATTGAAATTTTTCCAACTCAGCCGGCAATCCTCAATCAAAACAGAAATAATCCAAATGATAACTAACTAACTAAAAACAAAACAAATAAAAGAACAAAAACGAAAAGTATTATTCATATAACAAACTGTTCGACAACAAAAAATAAAATTAAAAACATTCAAAATATTACCTCAAATTTATACCTTACCTCACCAAGTAAAATTGTTTACAACCGGTGCAGGCGCCGTTTTCATTTCGCCATGTTTTCCCAGAGGACCTGAAACACGCAGACCCGACGTTATATTTCAATATGGCTGACTAAAACAAGCATAAATTTAACATCGACATCCCATGTTTTATGGAAAACCAATATGTCTCGGTAGCGGCGCGCGTGTAGCTCGCGTACGAGGTTTATATACTACGTATCTACGGTATTTACGGCTAAATGCTTGGAAAATAAAATTTTGACAGGTTTATGTTAATATTTTGAGATCCAGTCGTGGCGCAGGGGTAGAAGCGTGTTGAAAACGTGATAGGTTGTGTAGTCGATTCCTGTTTTATTTATTAACATTTATATTTTCATTTCTTCGCTCTGGTGTCAAGGCAAAGCGCGGTGTTGAGTTCCGCCACTTAACAATCAATGCCTTTAGAACTTGGCGGAAAGTGGGTAACGGAGTGTCTTAATATTAGGTTCCCTATGACTGCAGTAATGTGTGCGGGATACAGCGTGAAGCCTACTCGAGGATATGAAATATCATTCATAGGTACTTTCATTACTCCGCTCTGGTGTGTTGATTGGTGGTTCGGCGGAAAGTCCGAAGCAGAGTGTCTTAACACTACGCTCCCTGTGCCCACCCTGCTACATAAAGGATAGAGCGTGAAGCTGAACAAAAAAATTGTGGCTGAATTCTCATCTCATCTCATTCAAAAGAAAACAAAAAAAAAAAAATTAAACCAAATGAAATTCTCTATGGTAAATTTATTTACGTTACCCAAAAAATAATATGCTTTACCTACATTATGAATAATGTTGCGCGCGATAGCTGTAATATACTTACTACTTGTAATATAAGTTGAGACTATTGAGTTTAGGTCAGTCATGGCGCAGGGGCACAAAGTGTGACTGTAAAACCGACAAGTTGTGGGTTCGTTCCTCACTCGAAGAGATGAAATATTTACTTAAATTTATATTTCCATTTCTTGATTCTAGTGTTAAGGCAAAGCGCGGCGTTGAGTTCTACCACTCAACACACAATGCCTCCAAAATTCGGCAGAAAGTGGGGAACAGAGTGTCTTAACATTAGGTTTCCTCTGCCTACCCTGCTGTGTGCGGGATACAGCGTGAAGCTGAATTTTGTACTTATTGTATGGACATAATTTTATTGTTTTACCCTGAACCAATTATTTACATATTGAAAATGTTGATTTTGATCTACCTACTAAAAATTAAATCTATCTATCTGTTCAAATAACTTTCAAGCAAAATAAAGACTCGTGTGCTCTAACTGCATCGAATTTCAATGTTGTATTCTGTTCTTTATTTCATTACTTTTAATCTTTTTAGTTGAACACAATTTACTTTGTCAATCTCATGTACACTAAAAAAGAGTAAAAAGCTCGAGCAAATAATACTACACAGACTAGTTTCATTTATTAAATCATTTTCTGAATTTAATTTATCTAATATGGCAAGTATATGAACTACAATATTTTTGTCTATACCTACTTTATACTAGAGGCCAGTCGTGGCGCAGCGGCACGAGGTGTGACTGCAAAACCGACTGGTTGTGGGTTCGATCCCCACTCGAGGAGATGAAATATTTACTTAAATTTATATTTCCATTTCTTCGCTCTGGTGTC
>DWQW01002554.1:0-26286 GCA_018249695.1 Heliconius erato demophoon | reverse complement strand
ACACCAGAGCGAAGAAATGGAAATATAAATTTAAGTAAATATTTCATCTCCTCGAGTGGGGATCGAACCCACAACCAGTCGATTTTGCAGTCACACCTCGTGCCGCTGCGCCACGACCGGCCTCTATGACAATTCTTAATATAAATAAATATAATTGACCAGATGTTCGACTAGATTAGACTAAATCTAACTAGCTGATACACAGTAAAAATAATAAATGGAAATAACATTTTAAACCCTTTTCATCTCGTCAAGCTTTTCATGGAGGAAATCCTATTCATGTGAGGTAAAGGTGCAGCTGTGACCAACGATTAGTCGCAATTCGTAGCCTGCATAAATGTGTCTACGACCTGCTACGGTAATTCATTCTACGTTATATTATTTGATATTCCCGTGAGCCATAGCGACTAGCTAACCCTAGAATATGTACAATTTTAGTAAATTTTAATTTGAACTTTGACTTCATGTCTATATTAATATACAGAGTAGTTAACCGACTTCTCTAAGAAATGGAGGTTTCAATTCGGCTGTTTTTTTTATGTTTGTTATCTCAGAACTTTACTTAAATTTATATTTCCATTTCTTCACTCTGGTGTCGAAGCAAAGCGTGGCGTTGAATTCTGCCACTTAACACGCAATGCCTCCAGAATTCGGCAGAAAGTGGGAAACGGAGTGTCTTACACTAGGTTCCCTCTGCCTAAAAAACAGCGTGAAGCTGATTTTTATCTCAGAACTTTTGACTGGGTGAAATGATTTTGATGTTTTTTTTTATTTGAAAGCTAAAATATTATACTTCCCTTGTGGTCCCATTTTTTTTTTAATTCATTTTTGACAATGGTATCTATGAGGAAATCACATGTCTTAAATTTGCATTAGGTATGTGCACGACAAATGGACGAGTAACTCAATATCATACCAACCGATTCTGATGTTTTTTTTTTTTGAAAGGATATACTTCAAGGATAGTTTGGTTAGGTTCTGATTATGGGATCCGGTTTGAATAAGTTTTTTTTTTGGTAAAAAATATAATCGTACTGTAATAGTTACAAGGGAAAAGATTGTTAAAGTTGGAAAGAAGTGAGATTCCTTATTGTTGCATTTCTTTTCAACCAACTTCAAAAAAGAGGATGTTCTCATTTTCAACCGACTGCAAAAAAGGGAGAGGTTCCAATTCGACCGAATATTTTTATGTATGTTCTTGTCAATATGCCAAATTGTTAGTTTGCTCATAAATAATATCTAATTAAGATTGAAGTTTTGAAGTTGTACTCGTTTGAGAAACACCCTCTTAAGGTCTACCTATTACTAAAAATCGTAAAATAAATTAATTTTAACAAAAAAGAACCGACTTGAAACAACGAAAAATAATTTTACATAAAGTAAATCATACTTTGATTTTGTTAAACAAAAAAAAAACCAAAAAAGATTTTATAATTATGAAGTCGATGTCAAGCTAATGCTACAACAACCTTACTACAATATCCAATTACTAAGCCTGTTTGTTTTACTTGGCACCGACTTCAAAATTATAAAGTCAATTTTATTTTTTTGTTTAACAAAATTAAAGTATGGTTTACTTTATGTAATTTTTTTTTATTTTTTAGTTCGTTGTTTGAAGTCGGTTTTTTTTGTTAAAAAATATTTTTAAACAAAAAACGTGATTAATAACAATGCCTCCAGAATTTGGCAGAAAATGGCGAACGGAGTGTCTTAACACTAGGTTCTTATTTCCTCAGCGTGAAGCTGTTTTAAGTCTTTTTTATTGAAAAATATTTTATTATAAGCATATTTACATTTATTTATTTTTTGCAATTTTGAAGAGAGGAAATACCCTAGAGTTGTCGGGTGGTTAAATATTTATAATTTTTGATTTTTATAAGAAAAAATTCCAACTAAGAAACTTAATATTCCAAACTGAAGCACTCCTTTTTTATGAGATTGTAAGAATTGATTGTAAGAAATGTCAAACGTTTACCTGCAAAATCTATAAAACCTCGATTCACCCTCATAAAAAGTGATTGTCGAGTTGAATGATACAAATAAGTGGAGACTGCGGTTGTTCTCGTGTCATTAGACGGTAACAAGGCTTTTGAAGTCGGCGAGGCAGTGATCGAAGCTCGGTCAAGCGCAAGAGATAATACCTCCGTTGCCCTCCACGCCTTCGCCCGTTTCCATCAATTTTGCCCATTTTACAAAGATAAATTATGCTATAATAAAACTCAATCACATATATATCACACGTTTTACTTAAGCCGATACCAAAAAAATACTCGGAGAACGGAAGTGTCTTAAAGGAGCGGGGAGTCCTAACACTAGGTTCCCAGGTTCTCTCTACCTACCCTGCTATGTGCAGTATATACTGAGAAGCCAAAAAAAGAGAAAAACACACTAGTTTTGTTTTATTTCCTACACGATATATTTAGGATAAAATCTCCGTAGCAAAGACCTGCTTGAATCTGATTTATATATTTTTGTAGGTTTATGTTTTTTTAGTATATAGCAAAATTAGAGAAATACATTTTAGTGACAGGACGTTTCATTCTCCGTTTTCAGCCTAAAATCAAAACATTTCATATCACTAATGCCGTGAATATGAACAGCAGCACACTATTATCTTGAAAATGAGATAAAATTTTGATCATTTTTCACAAACGTCGTTAGGGAGTATGTAAGTTAAGAAACTAACTTTAACAACTATCGCCCTCCAATTCAAAGCTGAATGGAGACTGAATTTTCATTCCCTGAACCGCACATTGGATGCATTAGTCTTGCTTTAGTAATCTCAAAAAATAATATTTTAAGCTCAAATTCATATTATAGAGAAAAAAATAGAAAATGTGACCATATTTGTATCTACTAGTAATTTGTGTAGAAAGGCATAAAAAATCCGACAAGTGCGAGTCAGGCTCGCCCACCGAGAGTTCTGTACAAAAATTGAAGTTTTTCTGAAATTCAAGCTTACCTTAGGCAGAGCCCTTTTATCGGATACCTCAGTTGGAGTAGCGGCTTTAATACTACATTTTGTCTCCCTTTTAAGGCCATTACTTCTTAAGATTTAATCACAAGATACAGTAAGCTCATTCTGCAAGAATCCAGGGCAGTACGCGAGGAAATTAAGAAATCGTTGGCGGTAGCTTGATACAATAATTATATCAACTGACAGACGAATGCCACCTCAGTCTACCCGTGACCACGGACTACTGCAAAGTGTTCGAAACGTCGGGTTTCCTAAAATGTATAAAAATACTAAATATACGCGATTAATCCGGTTAAAATAGTTTCACTTAAAATCTATGTGAATCTCAAAAAGTGTTCGACAATGGCATTAACATATAAATATACCTAATGTTATACGGTGCTTTAAAAAACTCAGCTTCACGCTGTATCCCGCACACAGGAGGGTAGGCAGAGGGGACCTAGTTTTAAGACACTCCGTTCCCCACTTTCCGCCAAGTTCTGGAGGCATTACGTATTGAGTGGCGGAACTCAACGCCGCGCTTTACTTCGACACCAGAAAGAAGAAATGAAAATATAAATTAGAATTAAGAAATTATTTGTTTTTGCCCCTAAAAATTGTTATATTTAAAGAAAAATATTTCGTCATACTGTATTTAAATAGACGGTGAGTACGCGTGCACGGCAAGCGCAGTTTTTCCCGCGTAAACTCCGATACCGATCTTAAATCTTGAAACCTCTGTGTTTTTGTCATCATACTATTTGAAAGCTAATTTAGTAAAACTGGTGTACAAAAAAAACCGTTATAGCAATTAGCAAATTTGTCGAACTAAGTACTTTAAATTGATATATTTTTTTTATTTATGAGACAATTGTAATAAAATATAGCCTATATATTAACGGAAGCTTACCAGAATGCAATAGTCAAAACTACATTTAAATCGGTTAAGCCGATTCTGAGATTAGCGATAACAAACGCACAGGCAAACAGACAAAAAATTTATAAATCATTGTTTTGGATTCTACTACATTAATGAAGATCCCCAAACATTTTTTTTTCTTATTTGTCTTCCATGTACAGACACTGATTCTTTACAATTAAATTATAAGTATAGATTAAAACGTTGTAAATTGAACTTACGAGGAAACACAGCCAATAAAGTTCCGCTAACCAGGAATTGTAAACAATTATCCGCTGCAACATATGCGCGTAATGTGTTGTTTCATTATTTGTGATTATGTTTTGCAGATAAATTTTTGCATTAAACATTTTACACTTTATTTTATGTATTTTTTTATGTTTAAAAAATGCTTATAAGAATAATATTAAATAATCATATATAACGTGAATATAATTATATATAAGGGAACCTAATGTATAACATGATTAACTTGGCGGCATTTCATTATTTTTCATAGTTTAGCTGGACTGTTATGGTTATTTATTAGGTGTTCCAGATCTTCAATGTCAGTTGTTAGTAGTACTGTTTCCACAATTCGCACTGGTAACGAGGGGAAGCGCGGCGTTAAGTTCCGACACTCAACATGCAATGCCTCCAGAATTCCATGGAAAGTGAAGTGGGAACGAAAGTGTCTAAGCATTTCCAGGTTCCAAAATTCCCTCTGCCTAACGTGCTATGTAAGGGATGCAGTATGAAGCTTAATAAAAATTGAAATTTAATAATTTTGTTAATAATAAATATATAAATATAACATTTTTCAAAGCCACATAAGCCTTTAGTTGTTGATCAACATGCTAATATTCTTATTTACAACTCTTTGACTATGGGTAATTAATTTTTCATAAAAACGGCTAAAGCTATTTAAAAAAGAAGCTTCAAAGGATTTCATCTACCTAAGAATAATTAACGCACTCTACCGTAAAGATTCGTAGATAAGCTACGCTACAGCCACGTTCATTTTAATATTTATCGTGGAGAAAAACATACGATACAATTTATGCTAGTATTCTTTGTAAGAAATATTCTACATAAAGTTACATTTTTATAATACTATCCTTATCCTTATGTACCCTTTTTAGTAATTATTCACATATAGCTCAATGTTATTTCCAATGCAATGTAAACCATTTATGGAAAGCATATTTTCTTTGCATCTTCCGCATCACTCGAGACTTGCGTGCGGGATACAAGAAGGATTGCATGGGCCCGAGTGTTTATTCATAACCTTTTTGTATATACCTAGTATGCTGTATACAAAGGGAATCCGCATCATAAATTATCCAAGTAAAAAAAGTAAAACCACAATAAAATATCGTTTCACCGCGGGGTTGGTTGGGAGTTGAGAGCGGTGTGTCACACTGAGCTCCGTCTGCTTACCCTGCTTCATGCGGGATATAGCGTGAAGCTAAAAACAGAATTATACTGTATAATGCGTAAATATAGACATACCTACTTATATTTTTGTAATATTTATGTACATATTCATTTTCTTTGTACTTACTTATCATGTTATTAATATCATTTCCACATAATCGCTTTTAAATAAGTAAATCACGTGAGCGTAGAAATCGCTTATACGGATCAAACTCTAAACCCTTTAAACCTTCCGCTAAAAGCTTTGTTGCACCAATAATTTCCGATCAACTAGATAACGGTTACATACAAAAGCAAGTGTGGTGAGACGTCTTATGTAATAGGTTTAGGCGAACTAATGGAAGCAAACCGCAGCTTTGGCGTTGCGGCTGACAGGCCTCCACCTAGAATGCCACATTCTGCAAAATGGTGACATGCTCACAGTAGATGAGTTAACAAAATAAATAAAGAACCTTTGTTGTAATTTGTACTGATGTGTGAATTATATAGAATAATTAAATATATATATTTTAACAATATAAACTCAATAACGTTATGTTATTTAAATAGCTTTATGTTAGTACAAAAAGCTTAGAAAAAAATATGACGTTTATGATTTATGAAATCGACCACTAACTATGAGGTCGAGCGCTGACTACCTCTGGAAAATAAGCTATAAAGCTCCATTTAAAAAAATCGGCCAATTGCGGGTCGACACCTATACCAGAATACCAGGATTGTAGGTCAACGGAGAGTAGAACTTATAAAAGTTATCAAGCTTAAATTGACGGGCGTTTATACCCATTTTACGACCTAAAATTATATTTTTGTAATAGTTTTTATATCTATACATATAATAAAATCATAACTGATCACTGTCGGTACATGAAAGATATATGAGAAAATCTATTATTTGGTGCATGTATCAATGTAAACAATGATTATCACAATTTTTTCTGTTTTTCTGTGCTAGCTAATCTCAGAAATGATTTAAGGGATTAAGATTATTTTGTAGCTATTTTATTTTAGTAAACGTCCCTTCACATTTTGCGTTTGTTTTGTTTAAAATGGTTCATGGATAAAAGGATATATAACATTAGGAAAATTTGCAAAGTATGAATATTATCCTTAAAATCATAAGAACACTGAATATTTTTTCTTTATCCTGTAGGTTTCAATTACGCGGCGAATTCCATACAAAATGCGAAAACAATGCATCGTATCTTTTGATTGGGTTGATAGATGCTTAATTTTTGTTTCCGCAATAAGGGATCGTAAAGTCCGTAGACCTGACTATTTGATATTAATTTCAGTTAGATAAATCCACATGAACTTGGAATAAATTATCTCGAGAGATGGACAGACAAAGAGTCCCGGTCAGGATCGGTATTTTTTTTTTTAAATGAAGATGTGGATTATAACGCCCCAATATTTCGTAATTCCAATATTATAAAAACGTTATAGAACAAAAACCACCAAAATAACTACATATTCGCAAAACGCCATGTCGCTCGCATCCACTGCGGTTTCATCCGACAGTCAGTTACATGCGAGTTTATTACGTTACGAATAATTAGATCCGCAGCCGAGAGAAATCGGTATTATCAAGTTACCAGTCATGTATGAGGGAAATGAGGATAGACTACCTAAAAAGGGTAAATGACATTTAAAATGATTAAAGGATATTCAAAGTACTCTGATAATGCTCTTAGAAAGGACTAAAAAAATAAAACCAAACACTTTATGAGGTAGTCAAAGTAAATACTATTTTCGAAAATAATTTTCTATTTACGATCTACGGCAATACTATCGTTTTTAACAAATGTTCGCGCACAGTTTTTTTTTAGCTTCAAAGTGCAGTGTAGACAGAGGTACATAAGTGAGTTATTTGCACTAATTCTCACATAAACCACAAGTAAGACTATTGGAAGTTAATTTCCTCTAACGAAGAGAGACGCCTTCCCACTATCAGGACCCATCTGATTAGACTGTTGATATGAGATCCCAGGGATTTGGATGTTATTTACTACTGCGGAAAATGAGACAAACTGCGATATAAAAGTGATGTAAAACAAAGGATTTACTTTTTATTTAGCGTTTCAATGTAAGTAGGGACTAGACTAGGGGCATTAAATATACACACCATGAAGTATTTTTTAGATATTATACAAGGTGATTTTATCCTATTACTAGCGGCCCATTCGCGGCTTCGTCCGCATACGATTTGCCGACAAGTCTATACTAATATAATAAAGCGGAAGAGTTTGTTTGTTTGTTTAAATGCTAAGATCTCTGGAACTACTGGTCGGATTTATATATTTTTTTATGTTTTGTATGAAAACTGCATTTCCCAGGAGTGATATAAAACATCAGAGTGTAATTTTAGTAAGCTTTAAATAACAAAATAATAATAATGAAAATCATCGAATTGTTCTAAGTGCGTGCACTGCAATAATAGTTAAATATATGTAAGTACACTGTTCTACAAAAACATTCAATTTCTAAAATAGAGTCCGCTACGCCCATATCTATCTCTTATAAATAAGTCACAATACAGACATTTTGTGAGACAAAATAATTGAAAATTCCAAGGTGATATTTCACTGTTTTCAATTTGACGAAGATATTGAAACTTACGAGTGAAAGCTATTACATCTAGGAAATTTTGTGAATATAATCTTTGTGAACATAATTTGGCTTTTTAGCATGTAATTTGGACGTATACTTTTCGAGAATATAGAAAACTAAAATAATTCTAAACTCTGTTTACGGCAGCAAGCCTAGAGTCGAGTTCCACGGAGAGCGCCTTTGCCGCCGATGACATCCTCGGATGCAGACACGTAGTACTTTCTCAGATTTATGAAAATAAGATTATAAAATTTATACATTCAATCACGAAAAACTTAAATATTTCATTTATTTATTTATTTATTTTTTCATATTATTTTTCATTTTTCATATTTTTTATTTTTTTTTCATTTCATTTTCATATATTTTACTATTCTATATCAATACTATACAAAACGCATAAAGGCTGTAAGCGCAGTAGTTATGGGTGCGACCCTCTTGTCCTCACATCATCGTCACTGTCTTCTTCAATCGTAGTAATTATATTTGTTGAATCAAAAATGGAAGTCAATATTTCAGCTGGTTTTATAATTCTTAATTTATAACAAGCATAAACTGAAACATAGAAAAAAAGTCGCAACACCCCACTGTTCTGTTTCCATTTGCACAATCACATTTAACCTTTTGCCCTCTTATACAGAGTGGAAGCGTCAGCGCTCCTTTTACGGGAACAGCATATAGGGTAAAATATTTTAAACCCGTAGCTAAAAAAATTAAAAGAAGAAATTTTAGGAAAAAAAATATTGTATTAGGCTGTTATAGATTTGTTAAAACTATTAACGTTAAAAGTCTGCTCCGACTTGGCGATAACATCGACTTTTATTACAAGTGAAATAATTTCTTCATGCGTCGATAAAAACAATTCAAAGTTTTTCGACATGTTTGCTTTAAAAAAAATTCTGAACACTAAACAAAAGTCTCGATATTAGGACACATCTCCCAACGATCGTGTGTATTCAAATGATGTTGATATTTTACATAAGTATTAAAATGTGGCGGGAAAAACATTGTATCAAGGTAATAGTGGGTGTGCAAATACTTATATGACTTTAAAATATGTGTTCTTACCATCTCATTTTCTTCTTCTATTTTCTAATTATTTTTATTAATCGATTCAAAATATATATAGATTAAGCTATTAAATACAATAATTAACAAAAAATATTCTGTTATTTTGTACAATTAACTTCAAAAAAAAATTAGGTGTGCAAATACTTTTTTACCCACGATATATCTTCGTTTAACATTATTTATTTTTTACTGTTTTTATTATAGTATAAATTATATTTTGTGTTACTTTTAATTTTAATACCTTTAAATATTGTTACGTTGATAATATTGATAATATAGGTTTCGTTTATTTATTTTTTTATTAATATTTTTTGGTGACGTTTACTTTTTGTTCATTTTAATTTACTTTTACTTATTTTGTTCAGTCATTTCAATTATTCAGAATTTTTTTCTAATAATAAGATTGTTCTCTATTTATTTATTTTTCATCAGCTTCTTTTGATTATTTAGGCTTATATTTTTTTCTAATCCTATTATATTTAATAAATATTCGTATATTTCAAGCGGGCGAAGCCGCATGGGTCCGCTGGTACTTACGAGAAAAGGATCGTCGATCGACCGGCTCTCATTTATACATTTTTAAGAAATCTTTGTATTTTGACAAACCTTGTGTTTTATGGCGTGCGGTCGCCTACTATTGTACTTTGAAGTGTTGCAATCAGCATTATTTATTGTTCTTTTGGGTCTTTGAATAGGATATCATAACTAGTGTCATTGAATAGGATATCATAACAAACAAGACACAAAAAGATTAGCCAGGCCAACAGCAAAAAGACAACTAATCAAGAGGATAAATTCATCAGTTCTGTGAAACAGAATCAACACTTTACACATCAACACAGCACCAGCATCACAATTTACCCCAAATGTGTATAGCATGAGACAAACATTTATCTCAGTAACAACTTTTAAGTGATGACTTCTGTCTGTGGGTTTCAGAGGATGTGTTTATGCTAAGAAACTTAAATATGACATTTTAGGAAAAATATACTCAATGAAGAAAGCAATTCATTTATCAGAAATACTTAGGGGACTATAATGATAAGACATGGTATGCCGCCAATACAGTGACATAGTAGTGCAATGGATAAACCGTAACAAGTCTTCTTCCACTTAAGCTTATCATTATAGTGTGGTCAAATTATACAAAAAACTTCAGTAAGAATTATTTACGATACATTAAAAGAAAATTATAAGATAAGTTATATTTAAACTCTAAATTACCCCATGTTAAAATAATTCAATTAGGAAATTGGTTTGGCAAATAAAACAAGTTGTAAGCTTAACTTAGTTGTTTATTCTTGGCTAGCGTCAACATTTTCTGTTTGCAAGCCCTTGATAGATGCAACTGGCACGTAAGTCACAAGGGTGAATAGTTTGTGTGCTGAGTCCTCATCATCATTGCGTCTGCGAGAAAGCCTCACACGCACTCTGAAAGGTACATTTCTGAAAAAAAAATGTTATTTTTTAAAGAAGTATAAGTTATGGCCGCCTTTAAATATTAATACTCTATATTATACTATTATATTAAGTTGTAAGGTTGTATTGTGGTAGTAACACCTGATGTAGAACATCAAGCCAACTAAACAAAAACAATTAAAAAAAATTATTACCTAGCAAAAGTTTAATAGCATAGTAAATGTTTATCTTATAAGGAACCTTTAGGTACTAGATGATTTAGGACATGCTTTTAAAAGAGATTAGATGTATTTTGCCTAATGTAAAATCTCAAATATGAAGGCATCAAGTAATAAAAAAGTTTGTTAGTTAATTTACTCATATATTTCTTTGATTTACAGAGATCAAAATGTTTTATGTTAGATATCATAAAAATGCATCATTAATTTCTTCAAGGCATAATCATCAAATGATTTTAAGTTATTGAAGGAAAAATCTTGTATATATACATCTAACAAGTTTTAAATTTCAAATAGTAAAAGTACTAGAAATCAAGACTTTTGATAATATGTAGAGGTTTGTGTGCTATTAAATATTAAAAGCTTCTACTGTGACAATAGTATGAGATTATATTTTAGTTTTTGGTTTTAAATATGGGACATAATCAATAATTTGTATATTTATATGTAGTTTATTTTTACTGGTAATATTAGTAACTTTGCAAAATAAAAATATAATACCACACAATTAATTTAATATCATAAAAATTATAGTTCTCTATGAACATAACATGCAGATTTTTTAACAAATTGATTTTATGAAATGGTAATTTATGAGCAAATAATTGTAAGAAAATATAAATTTTGTACAGTATACTAAAGATAAAACATTTAGATGATGTTGTTTAGTAAAACTTAATAATAAAAATATATATTACTCAACAACAATATTTAACAACTTTTTAAATTAAATAAGCCTTTAAAAATATGGAAATATTAGCATATTTGGCAAAGGATTATTAAGATAACTACAAAATGAATTATACCTACTACATTAGCTTAACCAATTGAAACTAGAATGACACTAAATAGAGTTACACCAGACAAGTTTTTATGTAAGTTTAAGATAAGTAATGTTTCATGCTTTGCTCGAACTTAAATTATTTAAAATAACTTCACGTTTGACAAATATTATAATAATAAGAATAAATATAACCTAACTTATTATTATTTTTTTTCATTATTATGAGATAAAGGTGTACAATGCTCAGAGTTACTTTATTATTATTATAATAGAAATAAAAATCACTCTTACCTGACACCCTTAGACCACAAGAATTTGTTTAGCCTGGTATCAACACGGACATCAGGGGTTCCCATTTGTTTTTCAGCGAATTTACGAATTTCTTTAATCGCTCGCGGTGCCCGTTTCTTAAATCCAACTCCATGAAGCCGTTTGTGTAAATTAACAGTGTATTCACGAGTCACAACTTCATTTATTGCTGATTTACCTTTTCTCTCTCCCTTAGGTTTTGCCATTGTGATCTGCAATAATTGTAAATAAAAAGTTCAAAATATACACGTATCTAAGTTTTCTGTACACAAAGTAACTTGATTTGAATAGCTAAATATTCTGATTATACATTTAACCAATAGATTTAATCTGATTACAACTTAAAAACACACCTCAGCTTGCACTTGCCGAATCAAAAAGAGCTGTCAAATTTGTAAATGTCAGATCGAAACTGTCAGAAGTCCGTTTTATGCTCACTATTCTAAATTTTAATTTATGTTGAAAACTTCATTAATAAATTGTACAATTTTATATTCGTCAATTATTCGTCGTATTAAACTTTTTCACATTAGATTTTTTAAAATACCCTTAACTTCCATATTTTTAATTTGAAATGCTTATTATCATCAAATACAAATGAATTAACATAAAACATTATATAAATGTCAAACATTAACAAATCTTACATTTTTTTATTTTTCATTATGTAGTATATAGTCTCTTTGCTATTTTATTTATTAGTTTCACGCCGTATCCCGCACTTAGTAGGGTAGGCAATGGAAACTAGTATTAAGACACTCCTTATCGGCCGAATTCTGGAGGCATGAGTGGCGAAACTCGACGCCGCGCTCGCGCGCGAAGAAAGAAAAATTTAAATTTATAAAAATATTTCAATTTCTCGAGTGGGTATTGATCCCCTAAAGCAATTATTTATTATACATTATATATGTTACTCACTTAAATTATATACCATGTATCGGAACGATTTTATTGTAGCGTTTAATATTGTAGTCGAAGCAATGTATTTTATACAAAAATAAATTGCCTCGACTAAAATATTTTGGAGTTATCAACACGTCTCAAAATTCACTCTAATATTATTTTGATTTGCGTTTGCCTGACAAGTTCCTAACAAAAAAATCTTTTCTCGTTAATTTTTTAATCAAAATTGTAATTTTTCCAATTCAAGATTAGAGAAAACCAACTTCTGGTTCTTGTCCCATTTATAACAGCTAGCTACGCAACATTAACGACATTGAATCAAATAGTCGTGTCAATGTTATCGGAAACCCGACATCAATGTTTTCTAATTTTTTTACGAAATATCGATGTTTTTCAAACATTAATATAATATCGATTAATCTTATTTTTTTATAACAATCTATGATGTACACGCCTAAAACTATAAACAAAGAAGAGTTGACTTTGAAGTGTGAAATTAATAACATCAATATAAGTTAACAAACTATATAACCTAAAATTTGTAAAAGAAACGAGTAATTTAAAAAAAACATAAACAAATGTGTCGAACATACTAAAACACTACAATTTTTTATGGATTATATTTTAAGAAATATAAATTATGGCTAAAATATACAAGTGTGTCTCATTGTCATATTTAATATTATGTACACAAAACTAATATATAAACAAATATCACAGTAACAATCATTTACTTTTTTAGACTTATTCATCCTGTAAAATATTTTAATGACTACATTAATCGTGATGTCCGACCAGACGGCCGAAAATTCGAAGATCAACGAGACATAAAACTGAATGTTAATGCTATAAAAGCCGCTGATTCCTCTGCTGTCGTCAAATGTGGAAATACTACAGTAGTTTGTGGTATAAAATTGGTAATTCTATTTATTATGATTGTTTACTAATTAATATGGTTTGTTGTGTAGGTGGGTATGTAATTTATTTTTTTGTTTAAGGAATTGGCTAAACCAAAAGCTGAAGAGCCTGAATTAGGTTTTATAGTGACTAATGTAGAACTACTTCCATTATGTTCTTCTAAGTTTAGACCAGGACCTCCATCAGACCATGCACAAGTTATTAGCAATGTAGTGGCTGATATATTTAAGAATTCAAATTGTGTGGACTTAAAAGACCTGTGTATAATACCTGATAAACTTGCATGGGTTGTATATTGTGATATTGTATGTTTGGATAATGATGGAAGTGTAGTTGATGCTTGTATCATAACATTAATGACAAGCTTAAAAGTTTGTAAGTGTATATTTTTTTATAGCCTAATTTATTTAGCTTTTCTTTTTGTGGCTTTTTATATATTTGTAAAATATATTAGAAATATATTATATTTTCTGTATGTACAACTTATTTACTAAGTAATTGAAAAATCTTTCAGTGACTCTACCTCTGGTAACCTATGATGCAGAAACAGAAGAGATTAATGTAAATACAAAAATAAGAAATCCACTAAAAATACATGGTCTTCCCATTGCTACAAGTTTTGCTGTATACCAACATTCACCAAGGTTTTATTTTAGAAACATATTTTTCAAGACATTTTTAGTATCATAAATATGTTGTAAATTAATTATATTATATTTTTGTACAGGAGTATAGTGTTGTCAGATCCTTCTGCTTATGAAGAAGAAATGAGTGGTGGTAATGGTGCTAATTTAATAATTTGTTGGAATAAAGAACAATTTTGTGGAATACAAAAATTTGGTGGAAGTAACCTTTCTAGCGAAACAGAGAAGAAAACATTAACGGTAGCTAAAGAAAGAAGCAAACTTATTGAAAAAGTTATTGAAACATGTATAAAAACGGACCTCTGAAATAAAGTTTTTGTATTCTTGCAGTTTTTGTTCTATAATTGGATTATGGCGATGACACTCTCTTTCCCTTTTGGCCACTGCTACACCTTTTTATTTGTTTTCATGTGTCCAAAGATCGCTTGGAATGAGCACACTGTTTACAAACAATAATTACTTAAATAATTATCTTACTTGTAATAATATATTCAGAATGCAATTTTGGATTTGAATCAGAATTCAGTGGAAAATCTTAACATTAGGCTTCAAGGTTCCCTCTGCCTACTATGTGCAGGATATGGTGTGAAGCTAAAAATAAATATTCACTATGATTAGTACTTAAATATTTTTAGAGAATCAAATAATATAGGTACTTTATTTAAAACCTTTTTACTTCTTTAAGTCAATTAAGTCCAATTGTTACAATAAAATTAACCTAACCTATACAATGACATCTAGTGAAAAATTAAATTCGACAATAAAGCTAAATTCGGGATTTATGTATGACTAGCGGAGCCGCGCAGCATCGCCCCCGCTTGAACTATACGAATATTTATTAAATATATTTATGAAATATTTTCAGTTTTCAATTGTATTATATTGTTGAAATTAGTAAGAAAATATAACCCTAAATAATCAAAATAAGCCGAATAAGAATAATAAGTAAAGAAAAGAAATATTATTAGAAAAAATACCTGAATAATTGAAATGAACAAACAAAATAAGTTAAAGTAACTAAAGGAAATTTTTAATTTCTTAAAAGGAAATACGTAACTAATTAAAAATAATAAGTAAACGTAATCAACGAAATATATTAATAAAAAACTAACCAGCTATATTATCAATGTAAATTATACAATTATGGAATATAAATTATGGAAGTGTCTTTAAATGAAACCACAGTTTTAATTACTCTATAGCCTAAAGCCTAATATTTTTTTTTCTCAAAAATTAATAAGTGTTTTTTTTTTTCAAATAAAATAAATAATAAATTTATTGTTGTAATATAAAATGCTATTTGTCAACAACGACGCACGCACACAAAAAACTATCAAAGGGAAACCGCCGCATATGCCTCATTCTGAAATCCAGTCGTAGGTATTGGCGGCAAAGTTCAAAGATGATTAATCTTTAGTACATAGTATTTTTGTAGTAGTATGTGTTTTCGTTATTGGTATCTATGCGTAACTGCGTCACACGAAATAAAGGTATGGATAAACATCGTATGAAAAAAAATCCTATGTCTACAATGTTGAGGTATCTTGATTAATTTCTTTAAACCCACACCGGTTTAAAATATTTTAACCTATATACTGTCCCCGTAAAAGGAGCGCTGACACTTCCATCCTGTATAAGTAGGATTACAAATAATACTTCTTGTCTAAGTCTTGAAAATTGTTTCGCAATTATCCCTTCTATATTTTTAAACATAAAAATGGGTGAGTTATCCTTAAGAGATAGATAGTCTTTTCATGTGCTATAGGCTATATAACATTAGTGTATTTTCTAGTTAGCCTTACATAACCAAAAACAATAATGAACGCCATTGAACCGCAGTATAAATAGCCGAACTAAAAAATCAACCTTTCTTTCCAAAATACACTTAACACTTAAATAATATTAAATAAAAAATAGCGGGAGGTGACGTCGCACAAGGCCAAAATTTACACTACACCAAGCAATTAAACAATCTAAATAATCTACTACTCGAATAAGCGAAGAGAACCAAAGAATAATAAAAATTAATAATAAACAGCAAATAACTACATCAAAATTAACAGGAGACCGAAAATATATGAAAATTTACAAAACCGTCGCCTGCCCGGTCGGGTCGGTCATATCGTGCGGCTCGTAGCTAGCTCATTTTGAATCAGTGATATCTCCTTAAGTATTTATTTGAATAATGTACAGTAAACTATAATTCCAATCTAGATGAAATGCTTAAGGTGATTATTATATTTATTTTGATAAGGATGAATATCAAATTATACAAAATTTATTAACAATAACCAGATAAATTTAAATTAAGTTTTAATTAATAAAATGGTTACTGTGGCTCAACCTTCTGAGATAAACATATACCATAAGCATATACCATATTTTAAGGACAATATTTTTGTAAAATATTGTTTTTATGTGTCTCATAAGGTTGAATCAGCGCACGGCATGTAAACGTTCAGGAAGCTCATTTTGGGCAACTTTTTCCTAAAATAACAAATTCCTTAGCGACGGTTGTAATAAGCATGGCAGAATAAACTGCATGTCAAATTGAAATATATTTTTATATATTCGTATATATCGAGAATATTACAAATATAAGAAAAAAAAAAAATTTTTTTAAAATAATAACAACTAGGAGTGTGCACAACAGCTCACTTTTGTGAACGAGAACAAACGATATGTTCAGTTTAAAGAACATGTTCAATTTTACGTTCAGTTCTCTTTATATGTTCAGTATTGCGGGCGTCGTGGCGCAGGGGAGGGGGGCTAAAAGCGTGTACAAAATATCATTGGAATACAAAAGTATATTTCGTCGAAATCTAAACTAGAAGACCTTAGTTCGAGTCCGGATGTTATCAGTCTATTTTTTTGTTTTTTTTTATATATATATATATTTTTTAATTTATATCTAAATATAAATGTCAAAAGATAATTAAAAAAAGGTCGATCGTCTATTATCCGCGTACTATTTATTAAAAGTAAAGAAGGTCAATTAAGGCATTCATAATAATAATATAAAATCTTTATTTCTAGAATAAAACTCCAATTAAAGTTAAATTACAATGAACAATTAATATAGACTACCAATAAAATGGACACACATATACATAGCTGTGGATCCCCATTCGAGGGAATGAATTGTTATTTATTAATATTTTTATTTTATAAGCAATGTCTTAAAAAAAATGGAGTGTCTTAACACAAGGTTCCCTCTGCCTACCCTGCTGTACGTGGGTTAGAGCGTGAAGCTTATTATTATCAACATATACACAGAGGTAATTTAATGTTCCGCAATATTGAAATACTTCCACATTTGCCCTCTTCGTTGCATTTTTAAGAGAAGAAATATAAATCTAAACTTATTAAATCTAAAATAAGATTACACTAACGTAAAACTAACACTTATTTACACTTACGTAATTAAATATAAGCAAATAAAAGCAAAAGAAAGCGAAAAAAAAGAACAAAAACTTCTAGCGTCCTTCTAATTAATACATACAATACGTCATTAACCATTAAAAGTGAAATCCATAATAACACTTAAATTTATTTTTTCTCAAATACTCAAATACTAATAAGAAAAAACAAATAAATTAGCTTCACGCTGTATCCCGCACACAGCAGGGTAGGCAGATGGAACCTAGTGTAAAACACTCCTTTCCCCACTTCCTGCCGAATACTGGAGGCATTGCGAGTTAAGTGGCAGAACTTAACACCGCGCTTTGCCTCGATACCAGAGAGAAGAAATAGAAATATAAATTTAAGTAAATATGTCATCTCCTCGAGTCGGGATCGAACCCACAACCAGTCGGTTTTGCAGTCACACATCGTGCCGCTGCGCCACGACCAGCCTCTATCCTAATAAGAATTTTGAAATTATCATAAAAAAATCTAACGTTTAAGTGTAAAAAATGTAAGTACTCATTACTATTATAGTTCTTATCAAATGGTATTAGAGCATAATTTAGAATGTGAAAAATATTCACCAATTACGACTTACTATCCTCGCTACCAAAGGCTTCCAATTTTCAAATTCGAGATTAAGAGTGCGTGTGAGCGAGATGTCGCTATACCTCTCTCTTACGCGAATGATGGCAGTCGGACGGAGCGATCGTTCAAAGAGTCAATGAAAATGAACGCGACAAAAAATGAACGCAAAGTTGTTCTGAAATTGAACGGATCAAATATTCTTTTTAGAGATCGGTTCTTTTGTTCAGTTATATAATAAAACGAACACCTCTAATAACAACCATAAGAAAAACAAGAGTACCGTAGTAGGTATTTAAATATTCTAAACATAATCTGTGGTTATATTTTTTATTCTGGTCACAATATAAGTTTCAGAGGCGTTTATGGTAATTTACATTTAGATTATTGTAAATGGCAAGTTTTCGAAAATGTCACCACGTCTCAAAATATCAAAATATGTTATTGAGGTAAAACTTTACAATTTTATAATTAATTGAAGGAATATATTATGTTATTGTTACTTTTACACATTATTTATTAACATAATAAAGAAATACGTACTTTTTGTAGTTTTGCTCTAAGTTTTATTCATAAGCTTAGACGTCATCATTACATTATTCATTTGCTTAAATAACTTCTTATTATTTTTTTACGAATAATGAACGTTTACTTTTTAATTACAGCGTTTGTCTAAAATTGATACAAATGAAACTACAGGCTGCCTTTATGGTCTCATGTACGACAGTACATTGCTCGTCGTGGGGATGAGCTTAGAATTTTTCGAAAATGAAAAGAAAACTTATAGACAACTACTTCTACATTTGCCCGCCGAAATAGAATTATGTGGTGTTATAAAATTTAATGAGACTTTATCGATAGACTCAAAACCTAAAGAAATTTTCCAGGTAATTATAAAATATTTCATGTATAGTGAAGTGGAGTTAAATATGTTTAAGATCAGGTGAAAAAGTATGTATAACTAAAATTTTATAAATATAACAATTTTATGAGACTATTGTGATGTAGTAGGACACTGTCTGACTGTTAGCACGGTGGTTGTGGGTTTAATTTACATTTGGTGGAATAAATTATTTTTATTTCACACCACACATTTCTTAATCTAGTAAGTATGAATTTTCTGAATGAATGAGTTCTCTGGTAAGAAATATGTGGTGCAGAAAACAAAACACAAAGTGTCCTGAATTTAAACTACTCACCTTTCTTATGTGCAATACATATTGAATCTGAAAAAAAGATAGAAATAATTTATAAATATGTATATACTTACAAATATTCACTCTTTTTAGGATGTGGATATAACTGACAATCCACTTTTTCTAATAATTAACAAGGAAAAGGAGATTAAAGCTCATTTTTTGGTACATGATAAGTTTGAAGAAACAAGTTATGATATACTACAAACTGATGAACTATGGAAACAATTTATTCATGTTCGTCTCAATACTATATTGCCTCTTGCTTGTGAAGCTACTATACCTGGGGTAAAAAATTTACTCCAGAACAAAAGAAAAAAGGTAGATATACTATCAATCTTATTTACTTATATTTTAAACACATCATTTCTTGTGATTGATGTATTAGACCAGCACAGGGTCTGTAAAAGCAACAGTAGTGGTAGTTTTCCTGCATATTTGAAACTAAATATTTTTCAGATAGCATCAGGGCAGGTGTCATTTAACATTGATGGAACATCAGTATATTTATTTGGCGTGGCATCAGATGTTGGTGTAACAGGCACCAGTATGGATTCCAATGTAGGAGAATTTATAGACTCTGTGGGCCCAGAACAGTCAAAGAAGAAGAAATATATTGCCAATAAAGTTGTAAGTTACTGATTATGTAAAGATTAAAATGTGTGATTTATTTATATTATATCAGGATATAACAAAACTTTATAACAGCCTCTAGATTTATATGCACTTCCAATGTTAAAGTATTATATAGTTTGGCAAATTGCTTTAATTAGGGCACATTGGTGTAACATTACTTTTTTTCTTAAAAAATTCAAAAATTCAAAAATTAAGAAAATAGAATCTCCCAAATTAAAAACTAAGAAATTAAAATTTAACCCCTCAGATTTCTGTTTTACATGAGTGCTAAACAGAAATCTGTTACAAGTGTGTATTGTACACAAAATTCTATTAGATCTTAAAGTTCCATGAGAAACAAATCTGAATGTACTTTCTTTTTCTGTTATTTGGGTGTTACACAATATGTTGTGTGGGGGCAGAAGGAAGTTTGCAGTAGAACATGTATTTATCCGATTTGTCCTTCATTTACATACAACATGATGGTGAACAGGGTCAAAAATTGTGTTATATATTTATTGAATCAAAAAAAAAGTCTCTTATATAAACTATTTGATTTAGTTGATTTGCATTTTACAGGAAATTATACCTGTAAATTTAGTGCTAAAGGCTACAAAAGATATGTTATCAGACAAACTTGTAAAAACAGCAGTGAAAATGATGACAACACAAAGAAAACGTAAGTACATAATAAAGTAGTTTATTTATTTTATTAATCATTTTAAAAGATTTTAATTACAGTTTATTAATTTTACTTTGTACAGTTAACTATATTATTTTAGTAAACCAAGTAATTTTCCATTAAATGCACTTAAATAATATTATCCACTATACTGGCCTCCATTATACATATAATTTAAGGGAGAAGAATTTTTACATATAATATAATTTATTTTTGAATGTATTTCAGCCGCATTTTGTATCAGTATGCCATTGAGAGTGGACACATTAGCAATCATACACAGAAACACAAAATTGTCTGAACTTTATAGTATGCTAGTGGAGGCAGCATGTCGATCATTGAAATTATTAGAGACCGTTTTAATAGAGCAATTAGGTAAGTTCACTATAAAATATTTTTAATATTCAATTTAAATAAACACCACATAATATTAAGCAATAAATCAAATTAGAAATAAATCTATTTAACAAAATCAATACTTTGTCAAAAATATAATAATTTAATATCTATTTTTAATCGATGTTTACTACATGGATGGATACCCAAATATTAAAAAAATATCTTCTTTCGATGGATACCAAATAAGGGTTATTCTAACTTTTACTTTTTATACATCCAATTTAATCAAATTCATTCAAGACTGTATTACAAGTATTAGTATTTATAATTTCGATTTCTGCTTCTTTTCTATCTTTTGCTATGCCTTGTACTTGCCAGAAATGGTGAGTGAATTATGATATAATAGAGAAAATAGTGTACAAAAAGTTATTGATATAGAAGTTAGCGACCAAACAATTGTATGCTTTCTAACACTATCCTATCATCTGTATTTGGTTTAAGATGTTTCTTGTTTATTGTATTATCCATATTTTATAAATAAACATTAGCCTTTTTAGATAAAAATGCTTACTCAAACACCATTGTTATTGTAATTTTTTTTATGTAGGTCAAGAGGGCATTGGAGATGGTGCAGGCCTAAGGCTACCAGAAACTTTTCATTACCTTCCACAAGACCTTGGTCATTTCATCACAAGGGTGCTACCAAAAGGCATACCAGACGAGAGTATGGGTAAGTGTTGATAAATAAAAGATTTTTTTTTAGTCTTACAATGTATCCAGCAGAACAGACAGAGGAAACCTAATAAAACAGCAACTTACATCCCATTCCCTATTTTCCATCCAATTTTCGAGACATTGCTTGTTGACTCAACTAAATTACTTACTAAGCTACTTGTAAGTAATTTTTTGGTGTTCAGACTTATCATATGTTTAGCTAATAAATTACTCACTACACAAATAAATGATTATAGTGAATTAGTTGAATGTCGAGTTGATCAATTATTTTCTATTTTTGCGGGTGACTAACGCCACGACTCATCTGTGCTCACGCTCACTGGTTCACCGACTAAACATGTCCCAAATATGGCGTTCCGTTGGAGATTAATTTAAAATTTGTCCAATAATTTCAAATCTTAGGAATCACGCAAATTACCTTATCTAATTCTTCTAAAATACCCGGAATTACGATTAGTTTAATTTTATTTAATTTATTGAGTTCTAGACTGTTCATCTGGCAAAACACCCCGCGCTTGTATACTTTCTATTACTTAATTTCTATTTCTTTCTATTCGAGCAGAGTGCAAAATGATTTTTGGACCATAGTATTTTAGCAACATAACTCAACTAAAACATTAGCCGTACTATAATACGTACCAGGCTCTAAACTGAGCTTTGCATAACACACACAAAATCAAAACTCAACTTAGACCTTCAAACAAAAAATTTACTTTCCAGAAAAAGATAGAAAGTTGCTTCATGAACTGCTATCACTACCACTGGACAAGCCATTGTTTAGACGGGGAAACGCATTTCCAGTAAATTCCAGCAAACTGGTGAACCCCCATGAAGCCATTCCTGTACAACCTGTTAAAGATTCAGTAATAGCTTTAGTGTCTGGAAGATATACATATCATCATTATATGCAAGATAACTTCAACGACGACGGCTGGGGTTGTGCTTACCGTTCAATGCAAACTATATTTTCTTGGTTCAGGTATGTTTAATTATCTTTTATGTGTATTTGTATATTTACTTATGTATGATATAAATAGTTATTTGTCTTTTTTTGTTTATATGAATTTTATTATCCATTTATTTTACTGATCTTTTGTTTTTGCTGTGCAATAAAGTATTTTTGATATGATAAAAACATCATATTCTTTTATTTGTACTAATATTGGACAATGATGGAATGTAAATAAATAACTAAGTTAGTTTTCTGAGTGTTGTATTTTTAACATTTTAAAAGTAGGCTCTAACTAATAAATGTTTATTAATATTACTGATTAAATAAGATATATACAAATATATTGGGATTTTTTTTATCACAGGCTCCAAGGTTATACAACAGTAGAAATACCAACACACAGAGACATACAACAGTGCCTTGTCAAAATAGGTGATAAACAATCATCATTCATCGGCTCAAAGCAATGGATTGGATCCACAGAAGTGATGTTTTGCTTAGAAACATTATTAGGAGTGCAATCTAGGATTATATTTGCTAATACAGGCTCGGAACTTAATAGCTATGCACCGGAATTGGTTCACCATTTTCAAAAACATGGAAGTCCTATTATGATTGGTTTGTATTTCATTTGTTTATAGTTACCACTGTACAGTTAAACAGTAATTTAAAGAGTGCTATTTCGATTTCAATGACGAAAATAATATTATTTCATATTATCCATTAGTTTGGATAGTTTCGATTGTAAATATTTCGTTGTCTGCTATATTTGTTGTTTATTTTCTTGTAATAATAACTCTTAAATATTTATAACATTATATGTTCAACGTATATTAAGGTGATTGTTGCACAATGTTACTGCATTATACCGTAAACATATTCCATCTCACCACAAGACGACAAATGATTTTAATTATTCTCTCAAGTTCTCTTTTTCTGCCCTACTATATAGCGTACAGGCGATGCTGAATTTTTTACATTTTATTATAACTAAGTATACTTGGACGATTTCTAAGAGGCGCGGGTTCAAATCACATTACATTCTTTAAACGTTTAAAAAAAAAATTAAAAAATGTTTAAAATAAATATTATAAAATATAAATGATTCTACTATGTTTTCAGGTGGTGGAGTATTAGCGCATACAATAATTGGTGTAGATTACAATCCAACAACAAACGACACGCGCTATCTAATATTAGACCCGCACTACACGGGTGCGGATGATATAAACGTCGTTATTTCTAAAGGATGGTGCGGATGGAAAAATTCAGATTTCTGGAATAAAACAGCACATTATAATTTATGTCTACCCCAAACGATTCCTGGTATTTAAATTGCTAAGTTATATGAATTACAAAAACATATTATTATCCTGGTTTTTTTTTAAATATTATGAGGTTTTCGTTTATATTTTTTAATTGTGTATTCAAAATGAAATGCCATGCATGCCATGTATTATGTTAAAATGTATTAAAGTTCTGCAATTAATTCCAGACACTATTGTTCTACTTTTTTATATATTTCGTTATTTAGTAAAGAATTAATATTTTTTTACTTATATTATATGAAAGTATAAACCTTACTCAATTGAACAATATGAGTGCAAAAAATCATAGGGCCTTTATAATGATATAAATGAAAATATCCATAGATAGTTATCGTAATTTACTTTGGAGTTTAACAAATTTAAAAAAATAAATGTCTATATACTAATATTGTAAGTCTCAACGGCACAGCGTCTGAGTATAAAATCGATGGTCGTATGTTCGATTACCACTCTTTGAGATGAATTATTTTCTTTTGCTTGCACTGGTAACAAGGCGAAGAGAGGTTTAGAGGTCCGCAATATCTTGAAAAAATAGGCGCTACGCGGGGAGCGAAGTGTCTTAATACTAGGCTTAATAATTCTTGCTAAAACAATATTGTCAGTTAACAAGGAAATTATAGAGACGTTCATTATTACATAAAAATAAGTGGCTTTATTTTCTCTCTTTATGTGCCTTCTGCATTTAAAATAAATGAATATCTAATATTATATTAGTTTATTTCAATTCGTAAACTCGATTCCACGTTTTCTCTCTTGCATTTAAAAAGAAAATTATATAAATTATAAGGATAACGACGTAGTGATTTACTGCTCAACGAATATAGCAAACACAATACTGTGATAGCATTTCATGTAACTAATTGTTTGTAGTCGCTCGCTAGATTTTTTTTTTACAAATTAAAAAAAAGTCTACCAAATCGTTAATAATAATTATGCAAGTAAACTGATAATTATATTAGGTACCATCCCAAAATTACGTCACACGTTAAGGGTGTCGATGAAGTGTGACAAGAGAAGTCCTTAATTTCGTGAGATCACATTTCAATAACATAATATTGAAACATAAGTCGAATAGCTGGTTTTATTTAATAATTAAAGGTGAAACCGGATGTGAAATTGCTAAATTACTAGATAGGTGTCTCACAAATGTTCATATGACAAGGATGGGGGTAGGGTCAAAAAAATATGAAATTCTTGTGGCGTATTTTATGGATAGACCCTCATATGCTTGATAACATATTTATGGCTACATTTCATAATTACATTCAAACATGTTTATCAACTGCCTTGTGTTATCATGTAAGAAATAAACACTAAAATGCTTATTTACATGTGGAAGACTGCATAAGTTGTGTAGGAGACCTAATTTAAATGGTTTTTTTACTTTGCTAATTTATATGAGGAGAATAAATGTATAATACATTATAGAAATAATTTATATCTTTATGTTATAATGCACCCGTCGTTTATTTTATCCCTAATTGCTGTTAACAACAACATACATTAATGTCCATTTTTTTGTTAAGTGCCTTTTATTATTGACTTACCTAATAGATGTAATCTGAATGAATTATATTGTATTTTATACAGATTAAATTATAATTTGAAATGAGTTTTTATTATTTGTCCCTTTAAATAGTTCTTAGAACATTTTTTTTATTAAGCAGACTTCGAATTTAACACAAAATAACTTTATCAAAAACATACTTTACATATAATATATAGTGCTTTCTACTTTACATTTCCTCTAAAAATGTCTTAGGATACTAATAAATTATACAACACAGCAATTTAAAACATTTATTTACATTAGTGAAGTTATATTACAGTTATTTTATATACTTATCTCAGTAAGGCCTATGTACAAATCACAGTGATTAAAATATTTAGTTACATTAAATTTTAACCATTATTTCAACAAAAACGGGGAAATCCCGACATGGTACAAATATTACAGCTGGGCTGGTATATTAGGTTTTTAGAAAAGGTATAAAAAAACTTATCAGGACTCGAAGCTCGCGATTTTATCAAACCACACCTGTTATTGTCAAAATTTTCAGTTCAGTTCAGTTCTTCATTTATGGCGCTTCGAGCGTGCCAGTTGAGCACTAATCACTTCGCCAATGTCACGTTGTATGGAGAACACACGAAGGAGGTTGATTGTACGGTAAAAAGAGACTATATTACACAATAGGAGAATGCATGTCAAAAAGTAGTCCAGTCAAAATATTGCCTTCACCTATAAAATTAAAAAATATACATAATTAGAGTATATACATAAACAT